>VDFB02344217.1:0-18597 GCA_007258455.2 Sequoia sempervirens
AGATCATAGCCAATCCTAAACTGAAGCAACATCCTAATGTTCTTTTTCGATCGGTTACACTTCCAACCCAATCTGAATCAGAGTACCCATGTAGATCTAGTTGGTCATTTTTGTAAAGAAGACCATATCCAATAGTGCCTTGAAGATATCTCAAAATATGTTTCACAGCCATTAGGTGAATTTCCTTTGGCTCACACATGAATTGATTACCTTGAAGTAGAGATTGGAGTCAGCATCATTCTTGGAAAATCCTAGTCCCAAGAGATAGCTGTCAATTCTTTCATACCAGACCCTGGGAGCCTGTTTAAGTCCATAGAGGGCTTTCTTCAGTCTACACACATGTGAGTCAAGTTTATGTATCACAAAACCTTCAGGCTGTTCTAGATAGACTTCCTCTTCAATGGTTCCATTTAGGAAGGCAGTTTTCACATCCATTTGATGGATCTTCCACTGCAGCAATGGCTAACACTGCTCTTATCAAAGTGTAGCGGGCAACAGGTGCAAATGTTTCTTCATAATCAATGCCTTCCTTTTGAGAAAAAACCTCTTGCCACAAAACATGCTTTATGTTTTTCTACACTGCCATCAGCAGCATGCTTGATTTTGAAGAGCCATTTGGAAGAGATAACAGATTTCTCTTTCGGTCTAAGCAATGTATCCCATACATCATTCTTTAGAATGGAGTGATATTCCTCCGTCATTGCATCCTTCCATGCTTGATGTCTGAAGGCTTCTGTAACAGTGATAGGTTCTGAGTTTATGATGTTGTTCATTAGAGCAACATAGCTAGAGAACCATTTGGGTCTTTTACTTTCCCTGAATGTTCCTCTGGGTGCTGCATGATCCTCGGCTTCTTTGATCATCTTTCTAGCCCAAAGTGGCCTCTTTCTGCCGTTGTCATTTGTATTCTCATATGAAGTAGAAGGTAGTTCATGTGGCATTTCCTCAGGATGCTCCCTCTGAATCTCAGGAGCAGATTCCATTTCAGGTGCTCTATGGGAATAGGTATCTATCTCACTAGAACTTCTTGCCCTCTTGAATGCAATGTCTTCTTCAAAGATGACATCTCTGCTCAATTCAATTTGTTTCTGCCCGGGTATGAATATCCTGTAGGCTTTGGAGGTTTCACTATAACCCACAAATACCCCCTTCTTTCTGGAAGGTTCTAATTTGAATCTCTTCTCTTTGGGCACATGAATATAGACAAGACAGCCAAAAATCCTAAAATGACTAATGTCAGGTTTTATGCCAGTAAAGGCTTCTTCAAGAGTTTTGTTATCAAGATGAGAATGAGGACATCTATTTTGGATATAGACTGCAGTCCTAAAGGCTTTTGCCCAGAAAGAAGTTTCAATGTTTTGGTCAAGCAACATTGCCTTAGCAGCTTCTACAATGGTTCTATTTTTTCTTTCAGCAACCCCATTTTGTTGAGGGTTGTAGGCAACTGTGAACTCCCTCTTAATTCCAGCACTCATGCAGAATTCCTTAAAAATTTCAGGGGTGTATTCTTTCCCATTGTTTGTCCTTAAGGTTTTTATTTTCTTCCCGGAGAAGTTTTCAGTAAGGGTTTTGAACTCTTTGAACCTTTTGAGGATTTCTATTGACTCTTTACACTTAAGGAAATAGATCCAGGTTTTCCTAGAGAAGTCATCTATAAATATGACATAGTATAGAAATCCTGCTTTAGAGGGTACAGACATGGGTCCACATAAGTCTGAGTGAACCAGTTCTAACATATTTAGGGTTTTGCTCAAACTATTGGGAAAGGATCCCTTTGTATTCTTTCCTAAGGCACAACCTTTACAAGTTCCTTCATGGGATGGTTTTAACTTAGGTAAGCCTGTTACAAGTTTTTCCACAGAAGGTAGGGCACGGAAATGAAGGTGTCCTAATCTTCTATGCCAAATCTCATTTGACTCAAAGGTGTTAAGGGTAAGGGCTAAGAGCTTGTTTAACTTCAGTGCATAGTTTGTAAAGGTACCCTTGTCTTACACCTATGGTTTGGGCTTTCTTGATAGTTGAGTTTTTAGGCCATGCTAGAACTTTTCCATCCATAAAGGTAACTCTATATCCATTGTCTTCAAGGGCAGAGATGGATATTAGATTCCTCTTTATTCCAAGTACAAATAAGACTCCAGTGAGTTGAAGAGAAAGACCAGATTTCAGTTTGATGGAGCAAGTTCCAACCCCTTTTATCGGGTGTGCAGAATCATCCCCAATGGTTACTTCTTCATTAGTCTTTTCAGTCATAGTGTCTAAGTGTTCTCTAAATCCTGTGATATGTCTAGAGGATCCACTATCAATTACCCAGTTGAGGGTGTTGTTAGATACTTGACTAGATAAGGCTGTATAGAACACAAAGTTCTCAGATTCATGATCTGAATTTGTCTTTCCTACTTTGGCAAAAGATGCTTGTTGCTTTGATCTGTCAGGGCACTTCATTGCATAGTGGCCATATTGATCACATCTAAAGCATTGCACTTGAGAGATGTCTTTCTTCTTAGAAGATCCCTTTCCATTGGAATTTCTCTTTCTTTTAAAAGATCCTCTCTTGTAGGAGTTTTTCTTATTCCTTTTATTAGACGATGTGTTGAGTACATGAATGTCTTCATCTATGTTCTTCTGTTTATTTTCTTTTGTGCAGAGTCTTGATTCTTCTTGAAGGCAGTCAGTTCCTAGCCTGTCAAACTTAGGGAGTTTAGATCTCGCACTTATTCCTTGAACAAATGACTCCCATGAGTTTGGTAGGCCTCCTAGTGCAATTAGAGTTAACTCTTTGCTATCAATCTGATATCCAATTGTGGATAATTGATCCCTTAGTTCAATGATCCTCATGAAGCATGCATTAATGGACTCTCCTTTGTTTATTTGAGAATTGTTGATTTGCCTCTTTAATGCAAGAGTCCTACTAGTGTTGTTGATCTCATAGGTACTCTCAAGAGATTTGAACATATGATATGCAGTTTCATGTTTTGCTAGGATGGGCACTATATGATCCCTAACTGCATCTACTAAGATTTTCATGGCTTTTTCATTGTTTTCAATCCATTGAGTTTTCTCAGGATCAACCTCTAGTTCCTTTTTTATTTTCTCTCACAAGTGAGTCTAATTTATTCTCTTTAAGGATCATCATGATTCTAAATTTCCATGATGTGAAGTTTGTCTACTCCTGCAAGACGATCTTCAAATCTGATCACACTTGACATTATGAAGAATGTGATGTGAATTCGATTTTTTTTTAGAAAATACGAATTTTTCTAGAGCAATCTGATATCTAGATTTGATTTGGATTCACACAACTTGGCTCTGATACCATGTAAATGTAACCAAATCTCAATCAGACTAGGAGCCTAAAAACTAAGGAAATTCTAAGTGTAAGAATTCTACTTAAAATTCTAAGTCAGATTTATTTTCACTAATGCTGAATGTGCTGATTGCAAAACATTAATAATTTCGATGTTTGCATATCAAGGATGGAACAATGTTAAATACCTTTGGAGACCCGCCTCTAAGAGACGCATCTCATGAGAGGACGTGTCCCTTTGGGCACGCAGGTCTCAAAGACAACCGACTAACACTCAGTTTAACAAACTTAATACATATGCCCTCACATACATGGCGGATATATATTATATGAGTTCCGATTTTATTCAATGCAGAATTTGATCATCATTTTATTATTTTGAATTTATGCATGCTTATAAATTCGTTTTACTTATTTTCCAGAAATATGTTTAAGGATTAAATTCGATCACATATAAATGATGATGATGCTATTAGCAATCATCATTTATATCTGACCGAAGCTATATCCCATTAACATCCTTGAACCAAATCTGAATTGTCATTGTGAGGTGAATCTGATTGCAGCGCCATCCCACTTAAACACTTCCTCTACTGCAATTGTATGGTCAGCTGATATTTTGCATATATCATGATAATTCTGAAACAATTCTTATCATTCCCTTGCATTTTATATTGTTGTTGCAATCTGGTTTGATTTTACAATTAATTCATATTGTTCACTGCCTATTTTGCTATCTGAAAATAGGGGTTTGGATCTTATTTCATTTCAATGAATTTTATGTCACTGAGGTTTATGAGATTTTATTTAGGTGATCTGAATTATTTAACTGCAATCAACATCTATTGGTGGCTTAGGCATATAGCGACCTGAATTAATTGATTAAAATAGTTGGCAGCTGACTTGGATGTAGTTCTCTAAAATTTTAAAGTAGATCATAATCTAAAATCCCTTCACTACTACGCCGCAATTCTTTGAGTTATATTGTTGGTTGTCTGCAACAATTTGGATCAAGTGATTCAATTTACATTGATTATAGTAATTATATTACTAACTTGAAACAATAATCATATCTGGACTCATGTTGTCATTTACACTCTCTAATGTATTAATGCTAAAGGGTAGATTGTATTCATTTTAGTTTCATTCATAGGGTTTAGTGTGTGTTTCAGCGTTATTACTTTAGCCATTTGTTGGTTTTCCAACCAACAGATAGATAGCCTCTAAGAATTTCCCAGCCTCTGTAAAGCCTAGGCGGGTAGACCTATAAGATTCCAGCGTTATTACTTTAGCCATTTGTTGGTTTTCCAACCAACAGATAGATAGCCTCTAAGAATTTCCCAGCCTCTGTAAAGCCTAGGCGGGTAGACCTATGAGATGCACTGACTAAAGATATATAACAAATTGGTTTAACAATGCTTACCAAATGTAAAGATTCATACAAATTGACAAGGATTTGTGAATTTTCAGCAATAATGGCTTACTTCCTTGTAATCTTTAACTTCTCAGGTATGAATGCAACAATAATTTGAACAATTAACTTACAATCAGTGAATTTTCCATGATTTGAGATATTGTGTGTTGGGAGGTGTTGATGTGTTTTTTGTGACCGCACCAAACAGCTGAATAAAGTTTCCAACGGTTACTCTATTCTCTCTTGATCAAAGTATCCAGCATGCTAAGATTGCAAGAAAGTTCATGCGTTCAACTCCAAGGTTCCTTTTATGCAATGGAATAGGTTCAATTGGTTCGTTGTGATTTGTTGGTACCACGAGGGGACTTACGTAATTGTTCGACAACAGACAGCAGACAATGGACTAAAGGGTTTTCACGTGGTTCGAGAAATTTGTCAATAAAGTGCAAGTTTCCTAATACTAACTAGAAAAGTGCGGAATTGAATGGCTGCAGGGATTAGAGAATCTATATTTTATCCTAAGTGTGGGATGTGGAGATCAACTTCAGCAAACTTCAACCAGACTTCGCTTTGCCTCGCTTTGGACAGCTTCCACGAAGTCGGTGCAATCTTCAAGGGAGGTGAGTAGAGGTATTCAAATCACGACTTAACATGAAGATACCATCATAACAACGTATACCAACATTCAAACCATAATTGAAATTAAGTTCACAACGTTCCAGTTGACCACGCAAGGCAAACACATCATCAGTGAGCCCGCTAGTAGTATGGATAAACGAAGCTTGTTCAGATTAAACACCACATTCCACAGTTACTATCTACTTGCATGAAATGAAATTCATTCTACTTTAAAATGCTAAGTGATTCGGAAGGACGAAGGAGCCCTGCTAGCTACTCACAACAAAAGAAGAAATCACCATCAATGAAAACTCTTTTTATTATGAGAGTGTTCACAACAACTTCTTACAAAGCATTCAATGAGAAAGCTTTCCTTCCTCTTCAAGCTATGCTATGCTATCAAACTATGCTAATTGTCTCTCTATGCTCTGCTATTCTATGATTGCTAATCTAATGAGGTACAAATGAGGGGGGGTGCCCCTTATATAGCTGGCCAAGTCCAATGGACGGCTCAGATTACAATCAAATGGATAGCCCAGATCGTGCCACCTCAGCCCTAAACAAGATTCACCCTAAAAACTGCCACAAAGAGGAGTGGGGCAATAAATGAGCCAAAAGATTCCCACTTTCTTCCTTTGACCATTATGAGCAATTAATGCCCAATGTCCTCTAGAAGATTCTCATCCAAAAACACGTTCCCACTGTTCTTCTCCTTGACTGTGAACTCTATGAATCTGGCCAACATAGCTTCAACTTCTTGAATTGGAATGACAGGCACGTTCTCAATCTGAAACTTCAAGACTGCAACCTCTTTCTCCTGCTTGATGATGATTTTCCTCCTTGACACTGTTGCATTTTAGGTTGGGTGAAGTAGGCTGGAAAACACTCTCTGGGTCCATTGCGAAGAAGGATTTCATACTTGAGAAGAATTCCTCCACTTTGTCCTTCAATCCATCCTGTGGTTGTTCTTTAACTTTGAAGTGCTTGAGGATGATCTTTAATGCCTAGGCTTTCATTATTTCTCCATCCTGATCTAGAAGGATTTTCTTATCCCGGACTCAATCACTTCTTGTTTGCCACCTGTCTCCCTGAGCTAGGTGCATATTAGGTCTTTGTGGAGAAATTCCAACACTTAGCCATTTCTTCCAACATCTCCTTTCACGATTTGGGCGCAACTGAGACATTATGGAGGAGCTTGAAACATGTAACTTTATCTTCCAAGGTTGCAATGTTGTCTTGGAGTATCTATTCCATCACCTCAAGTCATCACTCTTTGGTCCCGACATTCATCCTGCAAAACAAATAAAGAGAAGAGCATCAAAACACTTTATAATATAAAATCTCTTCACTTACCTGATCTCCATGTTCTGATTTCCAAGGTTTGATTGATCTTTGGACCTGATAGTGTTTATCATTTTCTCTAGCACAACTTTTGCCTCCTTGATAACTTTTCACCATGGGCGCATTTAACGTCCTGATGTTTTCATCCCCTTGCCTAAGCAATTTCATTCACCTATCTTGTCCATCTTCTCTCAAGAGCTTGATGCTTGAGTTTCACTTCATCCCGAGGGAGTCTTCTTTTATTTTTAGACAAAAATCAACCCATCTTGAGCTTAGGCGCACTTGACCCCTTTTGCCCTCTTTTTCTATGCCTTAGAAAATTTTATCCATCTGAGCCTTAGGAAATTTTATCTCCCCTTAGAAAATTTTATCCATCATAAGCCAGGCGCCTATTTTGAAATCTCAAGGCAAGGCATAAACATTTTCAAAGTTTATTCCCCCTTAGAAAAATATTGAAGACCCTCCTGACTAAAAAAAATATTCCCCCTTAGAAAAATATTTTACAACTTTATTATTCATGGTCACACATAAAAGGGGGTCACTTAATTTTTCTCAACCTTGAAAAATATTTCTCACTAATGTTTATTCACCTCTCTAGTCTTGGGTGCCTTTGGAGAGATTTGGTTCACATTTCAATGCCTAGGCAAAAATCTCTAACCTCCTTCACAACATGGCGCATTTAGGGGGTCAAGCCTCCACTTTTGACTTCACTCCTTAGAAAATTTATCCAACTTGCCTATGATGGGCACATTTGTGATGAGCCTTGCTAGCTCACTGCTCAAACCCCTGTCTTTTTTTTAAGTCTATTTGTGTTTTTTAGTTTTTTAGAGAAATTTTGTAGACAGAAGAGAAGGGGCGCATCATATAAAAGCTCACAAAATGAAAACTTGAGCAAATTTAATCAAACTGGAATTGTAGAAGGTGTTTATTATCATCAACAATGGATTTAAAACATACAAACATACCCGAAAGCCTCCAGATTTTTTAAATAAGAAATCCGACCAGCATGGTGAAGAACTGACAAAAACTGGAGTAGAGAGTTACAGACTTCAAAGTTTATTCTGAAACTGAAGCCAGAGAGTAACATAGGTAGGGCGCCCAAGTTCATGAAGAGAGATCCTCCAAAAGAAGACGTTTCTCCAAAAAGCCAAAAAAAACTTCCTTGCAAGTGCCACGCCCTTTCAAACAAAAAGCACCAAAAACCATCTCTGAAGGTGTGCCCAAACAGCCATGAAGTCTGCCATGGTGAAGGAAGAACAGCAACTAATAAACCCTCTGTTTTTGATGAAGAACACTACAAAAAATCTGTTGAAGCACTGCAGAACTTCTGAAATGAAGCTCTCTCAATCTGCACTAATTCAGCTGATCTTTCACAACTTCACAAGTGCTCACACTGAAGAGATTTCGTTCTCCAATGGTGGATTTGCTGCAAACCTGGTCACAGGCTGAAAGCAAGGGAAAAAACCTCCAAGGCAAAGTTGAAATATTCAAAAAGATGAGTTTCTCATTGCCCAAATCCCTTATAAAGCAAAAGAGGAGAAACCCTAAGAAGGCCGTACATTTTAGGGCTTTAGCTCATTTAAATTTATGAAACTAAACTTAAGTCACTTTCTATAGTTTCCCTTTTGATTTTTGGCGCCTCCTTTAAGTGAATAAAGATATAACATTAAAATATTCACTTTAGACTTAATTTAAGTGAAATAAGAATTATAAAGTCAATTTGACTTTATAAAAAGACTTTAAGTTAAAAATTAACTTAAATCACTTAAGTAAGCCTATCTCCCTCAATTCTCAACAGAATTCAATGCCGTCAGAAGCAAAGAAACTCCTGTACTGCCAAGGCCTGCAATGAGCCTATCCACGATCTCAGAAAATGAAATCGACCGAACTCTCCAGAAGGTACCACTGACCCTCTAACCAATCCAGTTAGCCCACAAGGGTCCAAGAAAAGGGCTAACACACTGCATCAGGTGACTGACTAGAGTGGGGACATCACAGTCCGCCCTCCCCGAATTTGCTTGTCCGCAAGCAAACTCAAAGCTGGATGTTGTAAAACACTGTCACCCTCCCAAGTCGCATCCTCGGCTGGTAGATCCTTCCACTTCACCAAGTATTCCCTGATAACCCTTCTTCGAAGATGACGCTCTCTAGAATCCAGAATGGCCTCAGGAACCAATATCAACTTCCCCTCATCATCCAGGGGTGGTAAATCAACAGAAGGAATCACATGTGGTCCCAATGCCTTTTTGAGGCGTGAAACATGGAACACATTGTGAACCTTGCTATCCATCGGAAGATCTAACTCATAAGCCACTTCACCGACCCGTCTGACAACTCTAAATGGTCCATAGTAACGAGGCTTAAGTTTCTCTGCGCCCTTCTTACGAAGGGTGGACTGCCTATAAGGCTGGAGCATCAAATACACCAAATCATCGATCTCGAAAGATCGCTCCACTCGCCTCTGATCAGCATATTGCTTTTGCTGATTCTGAGCTTTCTGTATATTCTCTCTGAGTGCTCTCATAATATCTTGGTTCTCCTGCAATAGATCACCAGCACTAGGTACTCTACTGTCACTCAGTAACAAGTCTAGAAAGCTCGGAGCATCATATCCATATAAGGCTCGATAAGGGGTCATCTGAATGCTCATGTGATGAGTGGTATTGTAGCAATACTCACAAAGGTATAACCATCTCACCCATGCCTTCTGCTGCCCTGAACTGTAATTCCGTAAGTATCCCTCCACCCATTTGTTGACTATCTCAGTTTGCCCATCTGTCTGGGGGTGGTAGCTAGTACTCGGAGTGAGTTCTGTTCCGCATAGCTTGAATAACTCTTGCCAGAAGTTACTCATAAACCTGCTATCCCTGTCACTGACTATACTCCGTGGCAAACCATGCAACCTGAATACCTCACGAAAGAACAAATCTGCCACCTGAGTAGCTGTGTGCGTAGTAGTGATTGAGAAGAAATGAGCATACTTCGTCAATCGATCTACCACCACAAAAATGTTGTCTTTCCCTTGAGCCTTCGGCAAGCCCGTAATGAAGTCCATAGACAAGCATTCCCACTTCCTCTCAGGGATAGGAAGCGGCTGGAGTAATCCTGCAGGGTATGTGTGTTCTTGCTTGTTCTGCTGACAAACAAGGCATTCCCTGACATACTGGAGAACAAAGGATTTGAGACCCTTCCAAGAGAATCTTTCCCGTACCTGCCTATAGGTCTTAAAGTACCCGGGATGTCCTGCCATAGGTGCATCATGAAATGATCTCAAAACTTGGTTCCTCATCTCTGAATCTGGAACTAGAAATATCCTCCCTTTGTAAATGATAAGATCATCTACAAGTGAGTATCTGGCATCCTGTACTGTTCCATCCACTATGCTAGAAGCCCACGGGGTCTTAGCATACTCAGCTACAATCATATGTCTCCAGTCTTCTGAAATCTGTGTAATGGAGCTCAAGTGAGGACGGCGAGATAATGCATCAGCAACTACATTCTGAGTACCCTTGACATAGGAGATGTCAAAATCATAGGACTGAAGTTTGCTAACCCATTTTTGTTGTCTTTCATTTAAATCTCGCTGTCCAAGGAAATGTTTCAGACTATTATGATCGGTTTTAACACAAAATTTACTACCAATCAAGTATTGCCTGAATTTAGCCATGGCATGCATGATGGCCAACATCTCCTTATCATTGATGCTAAAGCTCCTCTCAGGACCTCTCAGCTTCCTACTCTCGAAAGCTATAGGGTGACGATCCTGCATAATGACTGCACCAATTCCCTCACCGCTGGCATCACAATGTAACTCAAAGGGTTTGGTGAAATCCGGCAAAGCCAACACTGGACATGAAGTCATGAGAAGTTTGAACTTCTCAAAGCACGCCTGTGCTAATGGTGTCCACGCAAATGCACCCTTCTTAGTCAAATCAGTTAGTGGCGCAGCATGCCGCGAGAATCCACTAACGAACCGACGATAGAAGGCACATAATCCTACAAATCCCCTGAGCTGTGTCAATGTCTCAGGTGTAGGCCAATCAATGATAGCTCGAACCTTCTCTGGATCCATGCTAACTCCCTCACTGCTGATAATGTGACCCAAATACAAAAGCTCAGCCATGCCCAACGCACACTTGGACTCCTTGGCGTACAAGGACTCCCTATCAAGTATGCTCAAAACCTCATCCAGGTGAACCATGTGTTCTTCCCAAGATCTGCTGTAGACTAGGATGTCATCGAAGAACACCAACACATGTTTCCTCAATTGAGGATGGAAAACCCTATTCATAGTGGACTGAAATGTGGCTGGAGCATTGGTTAAACCGAAGGGCATAACCAAGAAATCAAAGTGTCCACAGTGACATCTGAATGCGGTTTTCTCTATGTCCTCCTCTCGAACTCTGATCTGATGATAACCTGTCCTCAAATCAATCTTTGAGAAGTAGCAAGCTCCATGAAGCTCATCTATCAACTCATCAATCCGCGGAATAGGATATCTGTTCTTTATAGTTCTCCTGTTAAGCATTCTATAATCAATACACATTCTGAGTGTACCATCCTTTTTCTTCACCAAAACAACTGATGAAGCAAAGGGTGACTTACTCGGCCTAATGTGCCCCATAGCCAAAAGTTCTTTGATGGTCTTCTCAATTTCATCTTTCAAGCGTTTGGGGTGCCGATAAGGAGTGATCATGATAGGTTTTGTGCCCTCATCCAGCTCTATGATATGCTCAATACCTCTATCAGGAGGTCTACCTGGTGGTATTGCACTGAAAACCTTGGTATGTTTGATTCTGAGTTTTTGTACATCTGGATGGTAAGAAGAAACTGGCTGATCCAAATGTGAAGGCATTAACTTGCATTTAGCTACCCAATCTACCATGTCGTGACGAACCAAACGTTCCATTCTTTTGAGTGAAATTTCTTTCACATTGCTGTCCTTGATGGCTTTTAGAACATGTTTCGTGCCATCAACTTTGAATTTCATCTCCATGTCATTCAAATTAAGTGTGAACTCTCCTATAGCATGAAGCCACTTCATGCCGAGAACTATATCAGTTCCTCCCATGTTCACAACATAAAAATCTGCCTTAAACTCATAGTTATTGAGTTTCAAAGGCAAGTCTGGAACCATCCTCTCGCAAGTGAGAGTATATCCATCAGCAACCTTGACTCGAATGCCTTCAAACTGCTGAGTTTGAATTCCTCTTTTCTCCACCAAACGTGAGTCAATAAAATTGTGAGTTGCACCTGTATCTAAAAGAGATATGACTCTTTGACCAGCCAAGACCCCACGGAGTCTAAAAGATCCCTCTCTCTGCATGCTGGATAAATGAGCCTCCTTTAACTCAGTTTCTACTACAATTTCAGCCTCATCTTCTGATTCTTCTCCATCTGTATCATAAATTGGAGCTTGCTGATCAGAAAAATCAGTCACTTCTTCTCCCTCATAAAACCACTCCATGTTCCTGTTTTGCCCTTTAGGTTTGAGGGGGCAATCATGATTTTGGTCATAAGGGCCCTTGCAGTAAAAACAAAGTCTCCTCCTACGAAGATCATTCATGGTTTCTCGATCCAAAGGTGCTGTATATTTCTTCTTATGATCAGCATTATCAGCTTTTTTCGGATCAGATTTATGTTCATTGTAAGAAGTAGAAGGTTTGGTGCCAAATTGCTTTCGAGGAGTAGTGAGCTCCATGCTGCGAGCTTTCCTCATGGTTTCTTGTAATGTAGGGGGATCAAATGCCTTGATCCATCCTTTCATAGGCTCGAAAAGTCCCTCAATGAAGAGTATGATCAGCCTCCTCTCAGAAATGCCTGTAACCATAACTAACAATCTCTGAAACTCCCCAATATATGACTCCAAACTACCTAGCTGTTTCAGCTGTGCTAGGTCTCTGAAAAAATAGCTCGGGATCACGTTTGTCAAACCTCTCTACCAGTCTATCTGTGAACTCCTGGTATGAAGTAATCTGATCATGGTGAAGAGTAGCCATGAATCCACCAATCATGAGCTACGCCATCAAGGTGAAGTGCTGCAAATCGAATAGCATCTTCTTCGGGCATGGGTCGTAGAGTCAAGAATGTATCTAACTTGCTGATCCAAGCACGTGCTGTAACTCTACCACTACCATCATAGTTTGCCAAGGTAAGTTTATTGGTAGCTTGTCTAAGATCATTGTGCTTGTACCAAGGTCTCCTGTCATGCCTGCTTCTGTTATGTTCTCTCCTCTGGCTCACGAATCTATCAAAGTTAAGGTGCTCCTTAACTCTAGGTGGCAATGCATCCCATTCATCATGCATAACCATGATGTTATCCGCATAGTTAACCTCACCACCCTGTTCAACTTCTTCCTCACCCTCTGCATCATTTCTGGTGAAGGTAGGACATGTTGCTCTCTCAAAAGTGCGAGCTGGAACAATAGGTCTATGGGCTGCGCCATGGATACTGCCCTCATGATCATGCCCTGGATGCTGGCCTCTCTGAAGTGTTAAGTTCTCTACATTTGTGCTGAGTTGCTGGAGAATATTTGCTACTTGTTCTTGACCTGCAACCATACCTCTTAGCACATCTCTAGCTTCTCTATCCTCTTTGTTCATATGAGAACTTTCTCCTTCCCTGTTAGCCATATTATCACAGTCTATTTCCTCCTCCTGTTCGTCAAATGGAAATGGTGGAAAAGGATTATGATCACCTCTTTGATTTCTAGGGCCTCCATGAGAGTAGAACTTGTCAAAACCCTCCTGGTGTGACTTCATAATTTTTTTCAAATCCCACAAGCTGGCAGGATCAGAGCTCTGATACCACTGTGATGAGCCTTGCTAGCTCACTGCTCAAACCCCTGTCTTTTTTTTAAGTCTATTTGTGTTTTTTAGTTTTTTAGAGAAATTTTGTAGACAGAAGAGAAGGGGCGCATCATATAAAAGCTCACAAAATGAAAACTTGAGCAAATTTAATCAAACTGGAATTGTAGAAGGTGTTTATTATCATCAACAATGGATTTAAAACATACAAACATACCCGAAAGCCTCCAGATTTTTTAAATAAGAAATCCGACCAGCATGGTGAAGAACTGACAAAAACTGGAGTAGAGAGTTACAGACTTCAAAGTTTATTCTGAAACTGAAGCCAGAGAGTAACATAGGTAGGGCGCCCAAGTTCATGAAGAGAGATCCTCCAAAAGAAGACGTTTCTCCAAAAAGCCAAAAAAAACTTCCTTGCAAGTGCCACGCCCTTTCAAACAAAAAGCACCAAAAACCATCTCTGAAGGTGTGCCCAAACAGCCATGAAGTCTGCCATGGTGAAGGAAGAACAGCAACTAATAAACCCTCTGTTTTTGATGAAGAACACTACAAAAATCTGTTGAAGCACTGCAGAACTTCTGAAATGAAGCTCTCTCAATCTGCACTAATTCAGCTGATCTTTCACAACTTCACAAGTGCTCACACTGAAGAGATTTCGTTCTCCAATGGTGGATTTGCTGCAAACCTGGTCACAGGCTGAAAGCAAGGGAAAAAACCTCCAAGGCAAAGTTGAAATATTCAAAAAGATGAGTTTCTCATTGCCCAAATCCCTTATAAAGCAAAAGAGGAGAAACCCTAAGAAGGCCGTACATTTTAGGGCTTTAGCTCATTTAAATTTATGAAACTAAACTTAAGTCACTTTCTATAGTTTCCCTTTTGATTTTTGGCGCCTCCTTTAAGTGAATAAAGATATAACATTAAAATATTCACTTTAGACTTAATTTAAGTGAAATAAGAATTATAAAGTCAATTTGACTTTATAAAAAGACTTTAAGTTAAAAATTAACTTAAATCACTTAAGTAAGCCTATCTCCCTCAATTCTCAACAGAATTCAATGCCGTCAGAAGCAAAGAAACTCCTGTACTGCCAAGGCCTGCAATGAGCCTATCCACGATCTCAGAAAATGAAATCGACCGAACTCTCCAGAAGGTACCACTGACCCTCTAACCAAACCAGTTAGCCCACAAGGGTCCAAGAAAAGGGCTAACACACTGCATCAGGTGACTGACTAGAGTGGGGACATCACAACATTTTACCCCTTTAGCTTTCATTTTACATACCTTAGACAAATCTCTAGTCAACATCTCCATGATGGGCGCATATTGAGGGTGGAGCTTCCACTTTTCATTACTTAGAAACTTTTTCTTCCTCACTCCTTGCTTGGGCACATATGGGGGATCCTGCCTCCACTTTGCAACATTTAGAAAGTTTTCATGTCTTCATTTCTAGATAGGCGCATATGGAGGGGTAAGCTTCCACTTTCCTTGACTTAAACTTTTCTCACCTCACTCCTTGCTCGAGGGCGCATATGGAAGGTGTGTACTTCCATTTTTCCTGCCTTACCATTTGTTCAAGCCCTCACACTACCTTGGGCGCATTTGAGACCCCTTGCTTCCTTTGTCTACACCTTAGAAACTTTTTGATTAACTCACTCAAGTTGGGCGCATTTGAGGGTGGCTCCTTCCATTTTCTTTTTTATACTTAGAGATTTTTCTAGCTTCTTCCTCTTCTAGGGTGCATTTGGGAAGTCTTACTACCACTCGCAAACACTTAGAGATCTTCTCATGCCTCCTACATAGAATGGGTGCATTCTTGAGGTGGTGGTGCCATTTTCCTTTTCCTTAGACAAATTTCTTGCCACCTCTTCAATTTGGGCACATTTAGGGGGAGTAGCTTCTAGTTTGAACACTTCAAAATATTTCTCAAACACCTCCTCTTCAGTCTAGGCGCATTTCATGGGGTGCTCTTCCATTTCACATGCCTTAGAAAATATCAGCTTGTCTTCTCCATGATGGGCGCATATTAGAGGGGGTACTTCCATTTCTTCTTGCATGCCTTAGAATTTTCACCTGAAGTGTTGAGGAGACTTCTAGAGGTGGCTCCCGAATACTCAGCCAATTTTTCCCTCGCTTTCTATTTTTAGTAACCCTCTGATCCTCGAACCTCTGCAACTCGTATTGACTTGAAATTCGCTCCATGGGATCCTCATGACTTGTTTGACCCGTTCACACTAGCTTCCAGTGTTGGCCTACTATTTATAGCCCAGTTCTAGAGGTGACTTACTATAAATAGTAAGTACTCGGATTGCGCTCAAATTTCACCAGTGGATTGCTTGGAGGATACTAATCATGTTATGAAATAACTTGCACAATAGAAGAATATGACATGAAATATGCTGCAAATACTTGATAATAACTGAGAATAACAAGCCACTTCGAGGGGGCAAACCTCCAAATATCTCTAATGAGAACACACTTCACACTTGATGATGAAATAAGACTCACAACCTCCTATATATACCTATTTATGCCAAGGATATGACCTAGGCCGACTTAGACACACCTATATAAGACTTAGGCCGACCTAAACAACTAAATAACAATATACTAATGATAATATGACTTAATAAAGAGTTAAGATAGCCACAAGCCGACTATTCATAACCCGATGTACAATAATATTAAGGGCATAGCATGCCCCCCTTCTTCAAAGAAGCATTGTCCTCAGTGCTAATCAAGTTTGGAAACTTTTGAATGAACTCCTTGTCTTCCCACGTGGCATCTTCAACTGGTAACTTCTTCCATTGGATGAGATACTCAATGATAGTTCTATTCCTCAGCTTCTTTGTGCGTGTTTGACGAATGCACTCTGGTTCCAAAATGATTCTTCCTTCTTCATCCAACTTGGGAAGTGTTGTTTGAGTGGGAATATTATGCCCAATTACCTTCTTCAAACAGGAAACATGAAAAACTGGATGTATCTTTGTTGTTGGTGGCAACTCAAGCTTGTAGGCAACACTACCGATCTTCTGCATGTTTTGGTATGGACCATAATACTTTGGAGACAACTTATTATTCTTTCTTTGCTGCTTTAGTGAGATTTGCTTATAAGGTTGCAATCGCAAGAAGACCCAATCCCCAACTTCAAAACTTCTTTCACTACGATGTTGGTCTGCCTATTGTTTCATTCGATTTTGTGTGCCATGGCTAAATTCTCCTTGAGTCCTGAAAGTACTTGTGGTTGATGAAGCAAGTGGTCTTCTACTGCCTGAACTCTTAGGGACACCTTAATTGATGATGTGATGGAAGGAGGATGATATCCATAAAGTGCCAAAAATGGAGACATTTTTGATGAGCTATGAAAAGAAGTGTTATACCACCATTCTGCAAGTGGTAGCCAATCACCTTGAGGCTGTTTCTCTGAGAGAGTAGAAACAAAGCATTTAAGACTATCCTTCCAAACACTTATTAACAACCTCGGGTTTGCCCACATCACGATTAGGGTGGTATGAAGGAATAGAGCCAATTGAGTACCCAAACATGAGAATAAATCTTTCCAAAAGTGACTAGTGAAATAGGATCATGATCACTAACAATAGCCTTAGGTGTACCATGTAGCTTTTGGATATTCTCCAAAAAAGATTTTGCCATTGCACTTGTTGTAAAAGGATGTGATAATGCAATGGGAAATGTGCATATTTAATTAGAGCGATCAACTACCACCATGATGACATTATGACCTTTAGATTTAGGAAGCCTTGTGATGAAGTCCATGGATACCTCTTCCCAACAATGGCTAGGAATATATAAGGGCTGCAAGAGACTTGGTGTCTTAATTGTCTCCCTTTAATTCCTTTGACAAACCAAACATTCAGCCACAAATTTTTGAACATCACCTTTTAGCCCTTCCCAAAAAAATTCTTGCTTGACTCGATGATGTAATGCTTCAAAAGGCAAATCACGAATGACCACCCACTTTGGGGAGACTCATGCAACTCTGTGAGAATCTTGATTTTAGCGTTGGAATTCTTGTAAGATACAAAAGCAGCTCTTTATGCAAAGAGTATCTCCCTTCCAACAAAACTTATCTGAACTACTCGGATCACTTTTTAATTGCTCAATGAGATTACTTGTCGCAATATCATTTTTCCACTCTGCTTTGGCTTCCTCCACCCAATTTTCTTGTAATATTGAAAGAGCACACAATAAGGCTTCATATTTCTCATCCTTCCTTGAACGTGCATTTGCTACAATATTTTCTTTCCATTTTTTATATACAATCTCAAAGTCATATCCTAACATCTTAGTGACCCATTTTTGTTGCTCTTGAGGAAGATAGTGGTTGTTCAAAATATTTTTAGGCTATCATGATGCATCGCTAACCTTGATATCTGCAATAGGTAAGGCATGCATTGTTTCACACTACACTGGAGTATTGCTAGCATTTCCTTCTCATAAATAGGTTTTAGTTGATTCTTACCTTTTAATTGGCAGCATTTCACGAAAAGCAATTAGTGGAAGCCTTCTTGCATAATTGCTTTGCTCTATCCATTCGGAAGCATCACATTCCACAATGAATTCCTTGGTGAAGTCAGGAGTGGCAAGTACTGGAGTTGTACACATAGCCTCCTCCAATCTCTCAAATGTTGTATTGGCAGACTCGTTCCAATGAAAAGAATCCTTCTTCAATAGAGTGGTGAGAGGTGCTGCTATACTACCATGATTCTTCACAAATCTTCTATAGTACCCTGTCAATCCCAAGAATCCTCTCAGTTTCTTAATGGTTTTTGGAATAGGCCATTCCATGATAGCCTTAATTTTGTTAGGGTCCACCTTTACTCCTTCATGTGAAACTATGTGTCCCAAATACTCCACCTTTGTAAGACCAAAAGCACACTTGGATGGCTTAGCATAGAGTTTATGATCTTCAAGTATTTGTAATGCTTGGTCCACATGTTGCAAATTTTCTTCCCAAGTCTTGCTATAAATTAATATATCATCAAAGAATACTAACACAAACTTTCTCAAGAACTTCTTAAAATGGAATTCATCAAACTTTGGAATGTAGATGGTGCATTTGTAAGACCAAATGGCATCACCAAAAATTCATAAT
>VDFB02344218.1:0-63970 GCA_007258455.2 Sequoia sempervirens
ATATTTCCTTACTCTTCCTACATGGAAGTAAACTTATAATGTTCAGTTAAGGAAAATAATAAACTATTTAAAGAAGGTATATCACATGTATGTGTATATTCATAATTGGTTTATGAATATACACATATATGGGCTTCATTACAATAATAATTATGTGTATACATTCTTTTACAAACAAGAATAGAAATCCATTTCCTTTGAAGATAGATCATTACAATTCCATTGCCTTGTAAAGTACTGTAAAGAAGCAACATCTTTTGCTAGAAACCAATTTCCAAATAAAGGATTCAAATCGAACACGCAATTTCATGTTTTCTTCAAATAACACTGTATTCTGAAAATACTAATATGATATCATAAAATTTTGCATAGAGAATTCATTTGTTCTTGTAATAACAACACTGACTATCATAATTGGTGCAGGAGCACCCTTGATGCATTTTTAAGTTATATTGTGAAACTTTGGTTTTTGCTTTGTTTTGGCTTTATTGATGTAAATAAGGCCATTTGAGACCATACTAAGTGGTTTAGGACCATTTTTGGTCATTTGGTGAAATTTAGGAAAATATTGTAAAAATTGTAAAAGTTGCTCAAGAAAGTTGTCGAGCAACTTGTCAAAAAGTGTCATTAAGGTACATTTGTCAACAAACTAATCAAAAGGTAGTTGAAAATAGTTGGTTTTGGTTGGAAATGTATAAAGACGCCCTCCAAAACTTGAATTGGGGGTTGGAGACATTATTTTTGAAGTTTGATGAATAGAAACCTCAAATTTTGTGTTCATTTTTTTATTCTTACATTGTTTTCAGGTTGAAGTTGTGCATTGTACGGCCTGGTATGGCCTCATGTCAAGGAGTATAATATATGGATGGAAAGATATTTGTTTTTAGTTTACAATTATTTTTGTCTCATTGAATTTTATTAATTTTTGTGGGAGATATGGTTATTTTGGTGAGACTGCCCTATTCTAACAATATTGTGCAGAATTTGCAGTCTGAAAAACGTGATGGTCTGAACCCTACCTAAGGTATGCAGTTTCGGGGAAAATGCAATAAATTTCTTTTCCACTGTTGGATCTTCATAAAAATTGGAGGAAAAGTATATAATTTTGTTATCTTCAATTTCACTAAAGCGATTGGCTTCATTATTTATTTTGTGAAATTTATTAATGACAATTCATTGCATTAAATTGTGGGCTACCATGGCAATTTTTCCAATGTGATCTAGAATGCACTTAATCATTGTTTGAGATGAATCAATTTATGAAAGTTGTCAAGTGAATCAAGTTTGATGCATTTTTTTCATTGTTGGTGATGGATCATTGTTTCACTTGTGCCAAGTTGTGCTAAGTGTTGGTTTCTTTGCATCAAGTGGTATCAGATCCCAGTAAGGTCTGGGTAGAGGAAGAGTTTGTGTTTGTGTTTGTGTGTGTGTGCAGGTTGAGGAGGGAACCTGATTGCCTAGTTGAGGCAAAGTGAAGTGGAAGCAAGGAGAGACTTTCTTGTGAAGATGGATTT
Source organism: Sequoia sempervirens (assembly GCA_007258455.2). NCBI lineage: Eukaryota > Viridiplantae > Streptophyta > Pinopsida > Cupressales > Cupressaceae > Sequoia > Sequoia sempervirens. Next base: position 1,515 of record VDFB02344218.1, read on the forward strand.
TTTGAGAAGATGTTGGTAGGCTGAGGATTCACAAAGAAGGAAGAAGAAACAAGAAGAGATGAAAAGAAAAGAGGACAAGGAAAATCAAAAGAAGAAGGATCAAGAAATGAGGCAAGCACTAGAGGAACTCAGTAAGAAGATAGAGAGATATGAGGCTAATCTGAAGAAGTTATATAGGCAAGCTACAAGTTGGCATTTGACAATGAAGGAGAGAGTTGTGTGGCCCATCAAAAAGATTATTCAAAGAAGGAAAAGACAAGCAAGGACGGTAGCACATGAGGCAGAGGTAAAGTTTGTTGAGCAAAGTGATATTCCAATTGTTTTGAAGATGAACAAACTTCTTTGTATGTTGATGAACATATTGACGTTGAGATAAATGATATGGTTGATGTTGGTAATCAAGTAGTTGATGCACTTTTTGTTGATGAACAAGTAGAGAAGATTGTTGTTGATGAAGTTGGTATTGATACTCAAGATGTTGTTGATAATAAGGTTGATAATAAAGATGTTGTAGATTTGTTTGCTAATGAGGTGAATGAAAATTTGCAAGAGTATGATGTAGGTTATGGTTATGGTGAACATGTTTTTATATGGTACTCTAATGATGAGAATGAAGATATAGATGATGCTACTAAGTTATATACACAAGAAGTGGACTTTTGGACCATGAAAATTGAAAGGTTGCTAGAGAAGAGATGGTATAAGAGGAAGGAAGAAGGACCCAAGGATAATTTCCAAGATGAAGGAAAAACTACAAAAGAATTGGAAGACTAGGAAGAAGGAGCATACCAGCTTTCAAGAGGACTTGAATTTTCTTTTCTCCAGTAGTATGGTGTAGGAGCACCCTTGATGCAATTTTAAGTTATATTGTGAAAATTTGCTTTTTGCTTTTTTTTTTTGGATTTATTGATGTAAACAAGGTCATTTGAGACCATACTAAGTGGTTTAGGACCATTTTTGGTCATTTGGTGAAATTTAGGAAAATATTGTAAAAATTGTAAAAGTTTCTCAAGAAAGTTGTCAAGCAACTTGTCAAAAAGTGTCATTAAGGTACATTTTGTCAACAAACTAATCAAAAGGTGGTTGAAAATAGTTGGTTTTGGTTGGAAATGTATAAAGACACCCTCCAAAACTTGAATTGGGGGTTGGAGACATTATTTTTGAAGTTTGATGAATAGAAACCTCAAATTTTGTGTGCATTTTTTGATTCTTACATTGTTTTCAGGTTGAAGTTGTGCATTGTATGGCCTGGTATGGCCTCATATCAAGGAGTATAATATATGGATGGAAAGATATTTGTTTCTAGTTTACAATTATTTTTGTTTCTAGTTTACAATTATTTTCGTTTCTAGTTTACAATTATTTTTGTTTCATTGAATTTTATTAAGTTTTGTGGGAGATATGATTATTTTGGTGAGACTGCCCTATTCTAACAATATTGTGCAGAATTTGCAGTCTGAAAAATGTGATGGTCTAAACCCTACCTAGGGTTTGCAGTTTTGGGGAAAATGCAATAAATTTATTTTCCACCATTGGATCTTCATAAAAATTGGAGGAAAAGTCTATAATTATGTTATCTTCAATTTCACCAAAGTGATTGACTTCATTATTTGTTTTGTAAAATTTATTAATGACAGTTTGTTGCATTAAATTGTGGGCTGCCATGACAATGTTTCCAATGTGATCTAGAATACACTTAATCATTGTTTAAGATGAATCAGTTTATGAAAGTTTTCAAGTGAATCAAGTTTGATGCATTTTTTTCATTTTTGGTGATGGATCATTGTTTCACTTGTGCCAAGTTGTGCTAAGTGCTAGTTGCTCTGCATCAATAATGTTGCATTACTATGTTTCAAAACTTTAATGTCAAAACAATGTTTATTCAATAGTACTATCAAGAGTTTCTAACTTATTACAGGAAGAAAACCTAAAGACATAATGTCAAAAATAAGAGAAACAAGTCACCCTACACAAAGACTCGAGCTTCATATAGAATTGAATTTTAGACTCTTCATAAGCAATGAAATTTGGTGTCACACCATCAATGGGTTTTTCCTTCCATGAGAAACAACAAAGTGGTAACATGTTACATAGTATCGGGTTCGCATTAATAGTGGTCAATAACATCTCATAACGAGATTGGGTCTCATAATAACAGTGAAATAGTGTCTTATTACCATGAATTCAAGTTACATGTTGACATGAAAATGATTACACATCCCATTGGAATTGTTTTCACATAACATTGAATGATAACATAACATAATGATATCGAGTTTCACATTAAAGTGAAATGATATCATTATTTGATGTAATCAGGTTTCACAGTCATAGAGAAATGGTAACATATACTGAGATTAGGTTCACATTAACAGTGAGCAATAACATAATAAAATGAAAGCTAGTTTCATATTATTAAAGAAATGACAACATAACATTATGATATCGAGTTTTACATTAATAGTGTAACAATATAATAACATTATGTCACCAAGTTTCACATTATCCATGAAATGTTAGCATATTACCATGAATCGAGTTTATACAAACAATAAACCAATAGCATAATACCATGATCTGGGTTCATGCTAATAGTGACATGCTAACATAATACAATGAATCATTTCACATTAACAATGAAACAACAAAATAAATTCAATGATTTGGAGTTTCTTTTAACAATGATATGATAACTTATCACCATGAATCAGTCATATTAATAGTGAGATGGTATCATAGTACCATGCATTCGGTAAACACATTATTTGTGAAGCAAGGATATAATATGATGAGTTAGTTTCACATTGACACAAAGATGATATCATAACACATTGAATTGGTTTCACAATCACAACAAATTGACATTGTAAAATAATAATTTGATTTCACTTTAACAAAAAAACAATAACTTAATACAATGAATTGAGTTTCAAATACATGCAAAACAAAAGAAAAAGAGGGTTCACATCCATCAAACCCACAGATCAAAACTTTTACTAGTTCTACACAACTAGAGGTGTATTGAGATTGATATTTGCTATCGATTAGGATGATGCAGTTGGTATAATGGTTGCAAACAAAGAAAAAATTTTCCCCAAAACAACAACATGAAAATGATGCACTTTTCTCGTTCTCGTTGTTTTGTAGCATAATGTGTCCAGACACTAGCACATCTCACGGACATCTGCACACTGTGCTAGCATCCTATGATGTTTCAACTTTCAAATGACTACCTCTGAGCATGTTTTCCACTTGTCACCTACTTAAATTGTCAATGGTAACAGCTCGAGATGCCTTGTAACCACCCGAGAAGCTTCTTTTTGCTTCTTTTCTCTCTTTAAAATCTATCTCTTCAATTCATTTTTGACCTTCCTCTACTTCTAGCTTCATTCTAGCTCTTCTCCTTCTTGGATTCTCTCTCAAGCATTCCACCATCTTTCTCTTGCTTGCACAACTCCCTTACTTGTTACAACTCCAAGTTTTCACATTCTCACAACACCCTTTGCAACACTCTTGGCTCCTACAGCTTCATCTCCCTTATCTCATACTTGTGAGCATCCTGGGATTCCATATCCCCTATCAGTCGCATTCATACTTTGTGATACGTGTTCTCCTCAAGCAGGGATTTCTTTTATCACCTCTTTTGTGATACAGGTTCTCCTCCTCGAGCGGGGTTTGCTTTTATCACTCTTACTTGGCAGTGCAGGTTCTACTCCTAAAGCAGGTTTTGTTTTCACCACACGCTTTGTTCATTTCTCTCTATCTATCTAGCTGTTCGTGGAGGTGGGAACACCAAAACGGGGGTTTGACTGAGGCAAACCCCTATACAACCCCAACACTTTCTCTAGCTATTATGCATACAGGTTTTGAATACATTCATGTACTAGAGGTTCCATCACTTGCTTGGATGTGAGCATTTCCCTTCTCCTTATCTTCATCATTTTTACTTCACTCTATTTCAATTCTACTACATTCTGTTACTTTATCGCATTCTATAAGTTCTTAGTAATCAAATTGCTAGTAGCCACTTTGTCATTTTCTGTGGTATTCTCACTTTCTAGTCTATACGAGACACCAACATGTTGCGTTGTCGTCTATATTTTGCATTGTTGTCCTTTGGCTAAGAGCTTGTCAATTTGTCTAGAAAATCTTTGTGACTTGCTCTTTCTGATTCTAGAACTCTCGCGTTGTTCTTGAGGTAGTTTAGGGTAGTTCACCCTGTGAGGCTCTCTAAATGAAGAGAACTCATGAGTAGCGAATCCCCTTTCTCTACACACACACACACATATATATATATATATATTTCCTTACATATTTAAAATCCTTCATAAGGTAGAGGAAGAAACATTATGTTATTTCAATTTCAAATCATATATATTCTATAATTTGTAATTACTTGTATGTATGTATCTACATACATGCTTATGCTTACATATATTTTTCTTTTCTTTTTGAATTCAGAGACAAAAATTAGCATTAGACATAGAAGTTAAACTAAACAAGCATAGAACGTTCACATCCAATCCATTTTTCATATGCAATTACTATGATTCATTAGTGGTGTGTGTTCCAGATTCCAACAAGCTTACCAATTGTTATCCAACTAAATAATCCTACCTCAACCATGTTCTTGTTCTTCAACCTGTTCCTGCATTCACACACTTGCACTTGTAGAGTTTCATCTATAACCATTAACCAATGCTTGAAACGAATAGATTTTATTACTACTTCATATCATTTAATCATAAAGTTTTCATGGATAACAATTTCAAAGGATGTTCAAATTTAAATACATCATGAGTCAAAACTAATAAATTTCATTTTTCCAAGATATATTCTTGAATAACTTAACATTATTAAATGCAAGAAAAATTTGTGATGTGACAACCATCCTTATGAACATGCATGCCAGATGGTGATGTAATGCCCACCTATTAAACAAAAATTGTATTTTGAAATATTAAACATTATTTTGAATATAAACTATGTTTTATTTTGACATATTATAAAAAAGTTACCTTTGAAATATAAGCAATTATACTACTTGCTGGTGGGATGGTTGATGTCATACCTCCCTCTAACATTAAACCATTAAAAGTATAATGTATGCATAATTTAATTTAATTATATAATTAGAAATCACTTTACATTTAAATTTTTTAAGTATAAATATAAAATGTTATAAATTCATATGAAAATTTATGTATGTGATTAGGAAATAAATCATTTAGAAGCTCATCATTCATCACCATATTATCTAATACACCACCTTGATCACCCTCTATGCTCCCAAAATATCTAATATAATAATGAGTACACTCGTGGGAGGTGGCACCCTTTGTACCCTCCACATCATTGTCTCTTCCAAAGCATAAATTATAATAGTTCAAGCATAGGTGAGAGCTAGGAGCACTAGAACTAGATGGTTGAGTTGTATCATCTGCTACAACAGAATGTTGAGATATCTGTGTGCCATGTTATATAAGTGTGCATGTAATGCTAGCACTTGCATGGTGAGTCTGCACCTCCATAGTCTCCTTGATGACTAATAGAACCATCACATGATGAATAGGTTTTTGTGCTAGTGGTCTTTGTTGACAGTTTCCTACCCAATGAGCTCCTAGTCTATCTTGGGAAGAACCTCCACCTCTACCCTAAAACTCTGTCATATCAAAATAATTGGGAACTTTGTGAAGAACAAATGCACATCAAATTTTTATAATAAAATATAATGACACCTCACGGTTATTACATGGAGGTTGGTCAAAGACCATCCACCACCCATCCTAAACATTTTTTCATCTCATTATGATTGCACCAATGTATAAGAAATCACCTTGAAGTCACAATAAGGGGTACATTGGTTCTAGTATCCTTAAAAAGAGCACATATTTGTTCTTTTGTTTATTTTTCTTTTTCACTTCATCATAGGATAATTTTGTCACATAAAATTCATGACATGAATCTTTATAACTTTTCCACTGATTTATTTTTCTTGTCACCATGTCAACATTGATCATCATTGCTTCCAATGATGAGGCAAGTGATCTATGGTGGGGGTTTGATGTTGAAGCCTTCAATTTTGAAACTAATTCTACAATTTGAAGTTTATTTTATTCTAAATGCTCTACCAAATCCTCTTGGCTTTGTCTAAGGTTTGTTGGATTGCATGGTTGTCTTCAAGCATTTCAACATCCAAATTTGTCTCTAGAAAAGGGTTTATAGGATATGCTATACATATATTTTTTTAAATCATAAATAAACAATCCATTTTTTTCAAATGCAAACCAAGTTTCATTCCATTATACTAAAATTTGGCGTTTACCTCTTTTATGGCATGGCATTGTGAAGATCCTTGTTAAATTTTCAAAGCACGATCACGTTTTGGAGAATAGAATACAAAGAGAGCTAGTTGTTGGTTGAGGTTGTGAGTTGCAAATGTGAAAACTTGCTATTTTTTTTGTTTTTAAGTATCCATAATACACTTATATTTTCTGAAAATAAAAATTCAAGTGCATTTTGTGGTTTTCACAATAATGCACTTTCGTTTAGCTAAAATTTTGTTATTTGGATGCTTTTTTGTACACCATTTTGGTGCACATGCCCATATTTATTGAAGGTGTAAGAGCCCTTATGCATTGATCTCATGTTAGCATTAGGATTATATTGTATATTTGTGAGATGTATACATTGTTCTTTCTTTACTATATTATCATTGTGTTTTATTCATTCGTCATCTTTATAAATGGGTTATAGATGTGATTATTAAATGATTTTAGCATCTTATATTTTATCTTTGTGATTAGGTATGTGTTATGTAGATGGATGTTATTGTTAATGATCTTGATGATTATATGGTTTATATGATATTGTACTCCATTTTATGATTGAATATTGTTCTGGCTATTATATATGTGGTGAAGGTACACTTGACTTGTGACTTGAGTGTATAAAGTTATGTCCCCACATCAATAAACAAGTCTTGGTTATTTCCCTAATGATGGTTACGTTGGATATGTTGCATTGGACCTAATATGTTTTCTAACCCCTATCATAATTAAATTTAGTGTGAAATGTTTCTTATGAGACTCATTTTAAGTCTAGATTTGAATCAATGATAATTATGGAGTCTTCTTGTATTGAGGAAAATTCATAATTACATGATTGTGTAGATGGAGGAGAAATGGTTATGAAATCTTATAAGATTAAGATTAAGATTTCCCACATCCCCAATGAAGTTACCTGCAAGAAACACACATGCGAAAAAAAATATCTAATCTAAACATGCATGCAGAATAACAAGAATCAACTCCATTGTTTTCCTACAATCACAATCTTGTGTTGAGAAATTGATGCTCTCAAAAGAATGCACAAGAGGTTATGATGGATTGGATATGAGAGAGAGGTTCTAATGAAGTTAAAATGATGAGAAATACAAAATACTAGTAGTAAATGCAAAGATCAAAGAGAATGCAAAACAAAAGAGTGCTCAAAGTAGATGCAAAGATAACTAAAGTGCAATGAACGTGGATGGATCAAAGATGAGAGGGGGCTATGCTTAAATAGGCATCCTCAAGGTGAATCTGGATTGCATAATGAATGTGGGATAAAAGGTTGGCTTGGAGAAGTATATCCCACATGCATGAGATGGGTGGAATAGAAGAAGTGAAATACGATAAATAGGTGATAAAATGGGTGTGGAAGAGGTTAGAGGAAGGATGCAATGGAGAATATTAAAATGGTCATAATATTATTAAATGGATTAAATATTTGAAAATTATATTAAAAAGGAGAAAATTGATATTATGATATAATGAAGAATAAAAATATAATAATATTTGGATCCACTTAATGATTGGAAAAAATTGAATAAGAGGATGATTTTAATGAAACTTTTTATGTGTCTATAGATTGTATTGTGATTGTTTATTTTCTCGGATGCATTTTGATTACACTCATAGGTTGAATCATTACATGTTAATGATGTTTGATGTATTTTTAGAATCAAGAAATTGGAAAAAAAATTGCTATCTATTTATATTAGAATAATTATGTAAACTATTTAATGAGTTATTAAATTTCACTACTTAAGGGTTAGATTTAATCATCCATTATTTCCAAAGTTAAGGAAATGAATTGAGCATTAAGTTAATTTTTATCAATGCTAATTTTAAAAAAGAAATAAATGGTAAAATTTAAAATGAGAAAATAAAAATAAAGTGAATAGAAAATAGAAAAAAAAGGAAAGAAAGAGTCAAAAAGAAAAATAAAAGTGAGTTTTGGAATTATTTTCATATTTGTAAAATTGTTCTCTCAAATCCCTCTCCCTCTCATTATAGAAAAACTATTAAAATTGCTTGATTGAGGAATTTCTTGGACTTGGATTGAATGGGAGATTGAAATCATTGAAGGTGTACTTGGATTGTTTATGAATTTTCTTTTCAAAATGGATTTATTGCATGAAAGTTGATAATTTTGTGTGCTCCAATCGAAGGTAATTTTTAATCCATCCTCTTAAATTTTGAATTATTTCAATTCATAGATGCCATGCCTAATTAAGTGGTGGTGTATGGATTTATTTTAAGTAAAAATTCATTAGATTTTGTTATGATTTTTTTTGTTTGAGAAATTTAATAAAATGCCCATTTTAAGCCAATAAGAAATTGAAAAAAGTGAAATTGAGTGCAAAAGATTGATGTTGTACATGTATGAATCTTAGTTTGCAGATAAATTCATTTAATATATAATTTTTAATTTCAAGCCTTCAATAATGGGGGATTTGGGAATTTCCTAGTTTTTCATGAAAAAAATAATTTATATATTTTTTAATTTATAATGATTTTGGATGAATTTTGATGGGGGAAAACAAGTTTCCCTAAAAATTTTTGTTAAGAATCTCTTGGGATTATGTCTAATTTATTATCGGACACTTTTTGTACATTGGTTTCTATGTACACCTAAATAGTGTTTTGGTCTAGTACACATGGGATTATAGGATTATGATGTAGGAAAGGAGTATTTCTTGATATTGGAAACAATTCAAAGTGATACGAGAATAAAAATGGGTGAGATTTATTAAATAAGTGATAATCAAGCTTTGTGGGGTAAATAAAATGTATCAAGATGTTAAATCTATGACATATCATGAGCACTCATAGATGCTTGATATGAGTGTAAAGGTAAGTTCACACTCTTAGATTTACTAGAACATGTTGATTGGGAATCATCACCTTGTGACCTTGGTATACCCAATGCATATAGCCATACCTTGTTCTAATATAATGAATCTTCTTTCCCTTTCTTATAATTGTTGTCTTTGTTATTATTGGATTTTATATCCAACCTAAGAACTATCTCTAGCCATGTGTATTTTTATGATAACTTGATTATATATGTTAATTCTTGTTTTGTATGCTAATTTTTGGTATGTTTCTGCTATGTGATGTGGTTTATCTCTTATTCATGTATGCCAATGATGTTTCCTTTAGGCATGTTAATGTTATGATTGGTGGATCATGATTGTTGGCATGTTATACTATGATGGTTTATCACATTATTTATCATGTATATGCTATGATGGTTATTCATATTACTTAGCATGTGTGATCCATGCTCCCTTGTTTGGTGTGATTTTTATTTTTTGTCCCATGCAACTATCTCCTAGCACAGTAGAGTGGACCTATGGTAACCACGTGGTTGGGTGGAACTTCACCACTATTAGGGACTAGTGGATCTATAGGAGTGACATTGAATTATGTGCAACTTGGGAAAAGGATTCATATCTTTATTGATTACCTCATTGTAACAAGTTATACAATATATAATTTAGGAAATTATAATCCTTGTATATAAATTTAACATTATGTTGAGACCTTCCAATTGGATGGACTGTAAACCACATAAGTGGTGGTGGTGTGATTATTACTTTTACTATGTATTGATGTTGGTGTCAAAAATGTGTGCCACTTTATATGATTTTCATTATTATTGCTATGTTGGTAAAATGAACTTAGATCACATTTGAATTTGGGTTTAAAATGAATGTAAACTAATAGAAAACACTTGATTTTGATATGTGTTATTTTTGTCTTCTTAGTATTGGGTTGTGTGTTAGGGCCAACCATGGGGAGAGATCATTTTGGTTTTCCTTATGGTAGGAGGGAAATTCGTTTATGTGGAGAATATTTTTTTGTCCTTCCTTGGAATCATATTAGAGTTCCTTGTTAACCTCCCAATTCTGGGAAGTTGATGAGGTCCACACCGCTCTAAACCTTCACAAATCACAACAATAGATAACAACATAAAATAACTCACTTTCAATTATTTTTAGAAAATGAAATTATAGATTCAAAACTTACAATGCTACAGCCTCATGGGCTTGATTCATTACAACAAAATCAACTTTGAAAACAAAAGATATTATTCAGAGCCACAATCTACACTAATGGAGCCACCTCCTACAACCCCCCACTTATCCCTTTTTTTATTTTACCCCAATAATTGCCCTAGAATGTTCTAGAAAGTGTGACTTTCCCTTTTTTTTTGGTGCCAAAATTCCCACCGTTTGATTTCTTCCTAGGAAGATATTTTAATGAAATTCAATTTTTAGAGGGGCAACTTCACAGGGCCATAACTTTTGATCTGAGTGTCTGAATCTACAACGCCAAACCCATTAGAGATCAGTTCATCCAATTTACAAGCTATATTGGGGCCTCTAAGGTTTTCTTATTTGAATTTGAAGTTGCATTAAAGAAATTTCTTAAGAAAGAAACTTTAATATCTCCCAAATCGTGTAGGGTATTAAGACTATTCTTTCATGACCAAAAATGTTTTTTAGTTTTGCTCCTTAGGGTAAAGTTTAGGTCCATATGAGCTCATTTAGGTAGACTTACTAAAAATAGTAAGTGACTATTTTTTGCCTTTTCTGACTTCTGACTTTCTTACACCTCTTAAGTGCCTTCATGAGGCTCAAAACAACTAAAGAAAATAAAGAAAAACATTTTTTTTGGGTGATGCAATATTTCCATACACCATTGGATGCTCCTGCATTAGACACCCAGGGCAATTAGAAAGTGATCCTGTCACTTTTCAAGAGTTAGAGGGAAACCAAGATAGTTAACCTCAGCCTCAGACAACCATGATGAATCTTCAGCAAGCCTTCCTCTCCATTTCACCAAGTACATCGCATATTTCTTGTTTCTTGTGCTTCTACCCACACGACTATCCAAAAATTATTCTCTCCTCCTTTTCTGAAGTAGGTGCTAGAATATTCCACTATGCTTCTATTACTTATTCATCAATTCCTCCTTCATGATATTCTATTAAATCTAAAATGTTAAACATAGGTGAAATATGAATTTCATCAAGCAACTCTACCTCATATTCATTTCCTAAATCATGCTTCTTTAGGATCTTGCATGGTCCAAACTTCTTCATCTTTAACTTGTATGTAGCAACTGTAAATCTCTCCTTTCACAAATGAACCATGACTTCATCTCCTACTTGGAACTCCTTATACCTCCTTTTTTTATATTCCTTAGCCTTATATTGTGAGTTCATCTTATTGATATGTTTCTTCACCTCTTCATGCAAATTCTTTAAGTGCTCAACAAAATCTTTAGCCTCAACACTAATTTTCTCCCCCTTATCCATCTTTCTCAGTTCAGAAGTAGTTCTTGGACTACTTCCATACACAACCTGGAACGGTGATTTACCAGTGCTCCTGTTGATAGAATTGTTGTAAGCAAACTCTACATGTGGTATAATCAAATCACATCCCTTGGGCTTGTCTCCTACTAAGCATGTTATCAAGTTACCCAAACTCCTATTCATCACCTCCATTTTTTCATCAGTTTGTGGATGGTGCACAAAACTGGACTTCAAATCTATCTTCAACTTCTTCCATAATGTCCTCCAAAAATGACCAACAAATTTTGTATCTCTGTCTGAAACTATACTCTTCGATAGACCATGTGGTCTCACTACCTCTCTGAAAAATAGCTCTGCAACATGAACATCATTGGTCTTATGACACGGAATGAAATGTGCCATCTTTGAAAATCTATCCACCACCACAAATATGGAATCATTCCATGTTTGTGTCCTTGGAAAGCCAAGAACAAAATCCATGCTAATTTCCTTCCATGGCCTCTCATGTACGGGTAATGGCTAATACAATTTAGTATTTTGACTTGTTCCTTTCGCCATTTGACATACTCTACAACTCTACACAAACTTCTTCACATATTGTTGAAATTGTGGCTAGTAATAATTCTCACTAACAAGAGCAATGGTCTTATCTTGATCGAAATGTCTGGCCAATCCTCCATTATGTTTCTCCTTGATTATATTCTCTCTCATAGAACTCCTTGGAATGCATAATTGGCTTCCTCTAAAAAACATCCCATCTTGGATTAGGAAATCCAACCATCTTGTCCTATCCAATGTAACAGGTTCCAAACAATCCTTCCAAGCTTCTGCAAAGTTTGGATCTTCAGGATACAAACTCTTAAGTTCATTGAACCCAACAACCTCTATATTCATCTCTATCAAAAAAAAATTCCTTCTACTCAAGGCATATGTGACTCTGTTTAACCTTCCACTCCCTTGCTTAAAAAAAAAAGTATAGCTCTTTAAAAACTCAACCCATTTTAAGGGCCTTTGATTTAACTTTCCTTGACTATTGAGATATTACAAAGTCTGGTGATCAGTATATAAAACAAATTCTCTTGGAAAAAAATAGTGTCTTCATTTCTTCAAAGCATGAACTATAGCATAAACCTCCTAATCATAGACATAATATTTCTTCTTAGCATCATTCAACTTCTTACTAAAATACACAACAAGCTTACCTTCTTGACTCAAAACAACTCCTATGGCAGTGCCACTAGCATCACAATCTACCTAAAAGACCTTATTGAAATCTGGAAGTGTCAAAACAAGTTGCTTTATGACTTTCTTGTTCAACATATCAAAACTCTTTGCTGCTCCTATAATCCATTTAAAATATTCTCTATCCCCTCTCATTGCTTCAGTTAGAGGTGCACAAATACTACTGAAATTCTTAATAAAATTCCTGTAAAAAACTTGCTAGACTATGAAATGACCTTACCTTTGTAACACTCCTCGAGGTAGGCCATTCAATGATAGCTCTCACCTTCTTTGGATCCATTTTGAGACCCTCTGCTGAGACAAAAAATCCCAATTACACAAACTCTCTCTTCACAAAACTACATTTCTTTAAATTAATCAACAGCTTCTCCTCCCTTAGCTTCTCAAAAGCTCTTTGGATATGCATCAAGTGCTCCTTCGATGTCTTACTAAAAATCAAAATATCATCCAAATAAAAAATAACAATTTTTCCTAAAAATTATTTCAATACCTCATTCGTAAGCCGCATAAATGTGCTCAGTGTATTGCTTAGCCAAAAAGACATGACTAACCACTCGTACAAGGGTGATCCCATAATACTGGTTTACAATTCTGTTGAGGAAGGAAAATTGCAAAAACGCTTCCATGATTTTTTTTTTGGTTTTTAGGGGTTCACACGAACTGGGGTGTACATATGGAACCAAAAAGAAGTTTGTATGGACCCTGGTTTGAGCGAACCCCATTTAATGATGGGACCCACTTTTTGGAAAAAAAATTAAAATGAAGACAAAGGAAAATTCAAAAAGAGGGGTTCGCTCAAACCAGGGTCCATACGAACCCCCTTTTTCCCCCTTCCCCTCCTCTTCTACCAAATCTTTGCAATTTTTTTCCTTTTGAATCTCAGGTTGAGGATGAAAATGGAGGAGACTTCATAGACCCAACTATATGATGGTAGTCCTTAGAATGAGCTATCCATCAAATATAATTTTAATATTTTTTGGTTTTATTATGTATTTTTTGAGTTTGATTAAACATAGGTTTTTCACTGAAAAATCAAGCTTTGTTCTGCACATTTGGAAAAATAGCAGATTATAAAAAAATTGAAAAATATTAGTGCACTAGATATTGATGTCCCTGATCCAACAAAAGAAAATTGAATTTCGATACATACAAAAAAATTATGTTTTAGCCAGTAAATCATGTCTAAATTCTAACTGGTTTGACTTTGAAACTTAATTAAGAAAAAAATATTCAATGAAATGCTATGAAACCAATTCCATGCACTAGATATCGTAGTTACAAATCTAAATTTGAAAAAATTAGAATTTTATGCTTCATAGAAAAAAAATTATGTGTTAGCCAATAACGCCACTCTTTAAAAATGGTGTTTACTATTAAACTAGTTTTCGTAGAAGATGGAAAAATAAGTGCAATTTGATTCCAATTTTTTTGAAAAAAATATATTTAGAATCTATAGACAAAATGTCACAAATCACTAGTTTGTATCATCTCCAAATTCCTCACGGTTTAGCCGCTATAGGTGCTTGAAAGTGAAGATTTAGTTAAAAAAATTCAATTCAATGTCCAGTTTGGCCAAAAATTATAAACTAGTATTGTGGGATCACCCACAAACCCTCCTTGGTTTTGAAGGTTGTCTTCCATTCATCTCCTCTAATTTGGATCTGGTGATATCCACTCTTCAAATCTATCTTCATGAAGTACTCAGCTCCACTCAAACAATCCATAATGTCATCAATTCTTGGCTAGGGAAATCTATACTTGATGGTGATCTTGTTGATGGATCTAGAATCTATACACATCTAGCATTCCCCATCCTTCTTTGGTGCTAATATTTCAAGTAATACACATGGAATCAAACTCTCTTTGATCAATCCCTTCTGCAACAACTCTTGCATTTATTTGTTCAACTCTTCACTTTTTTTTGGAGTCATACAATGAGTAGTCTCATTCAACAAACTGGCCCCAGGAATCAGGTCCATCTGATGACTAATCTTTCTTACTAGAGGAAAACCTTCAGGTATGTTATTAGAAACAATATCTTGAAACTCATTCAACATATATGAAACCTCTATAGTTACCTCATTAGTATCTTCTTTATCAACTATAGGGATCAATGCAAAATACATATTCTCATGCCTCACACCTTCTAAGAACTTTCTTCCATCAACCAAACAAATTCTTGCATTACTACATACCTTTTCCTCTACCTCTTTCAAGGGCTCCAACTTATGACAAACTCCATCCTTTGTCAAAGAATAGGTGTTGGCATGTCCATCATGTATTGCTCGTCGATCAAACTGCCATGGTTTGCATACCAACATATGACAAACGTCCATAGGCATAATATCACACAATACCTCATCATGGTAATTCCCAATCTTGAACTTTACCAAACATTGTTCACTTACCAAAGATTTATGGTCCTTCTGCAACTAAGCAATCAAATATGGATTTGGATGCCTTCTTCTCTCCAACCATAACTTTCTAACCATCTCTTCTGAAACAAGGTTATCAGTACTACCTCCATCAATAATAACATTGAAAACTTTACCTTTACACTTACATCTAGTGCGAAAAAAATTATTCCTTTGAGTTGGTTCCTTCTCCTCATTCAACAAGACTCTTCTAATAACAAGAACTTCTCCTCTTTCTGAATCCTCAAAATGTGAAGATTCAGAATCTTCATCTACATGTGCAACTCGTGCATTACCCTCAGGTCTTCTATTTGTCCTTCCTTGATGTTGAGGACACTCATAAGCTTTATTTCCTTCTTCTCCGCACTGGAAACAAGTTCCATGAAAGGATCCTCTTCCCAGTCCTCATTCAGATCTTCCTCTTCCTCTTTGGTCTCCATTATTCTAATCACGAGGACGGTAGGTGTTATCTCCTTTTTGGTTTTGGCTGCTACTAGATCCTTCACCCTTGTTTTGATCTTCATTTCGGCCACCATATGACTGTCCACTAGTCTTTCCACCACGACCCCCACCTCTTTACTTGCTTTCAAATCTTCTATTCAACTTTTCTTCTACCTTCAAAGCAAATTGATATGCATCTTCAATGGTATACATTCTTACTAGACCCAACTCTTCTTGAATACTCAGCTTCAACCCATTTATGTAACACGTAACTTTCTCCTTATTGGCCTCAAAATAGAATGTTCTAATCAAGACATGGTAGAATTCTTTGTATACTCCTTGATGGATTTTCTCTCTTGTTTCAACCCTTGCATCTTCTTTAACAAATCTAGCTCATAATCCACATGAATGAACTATCTTTTTAATTTGTCCACCATACGATCCCATCTTGTTATTTTCTCTTTTCCTCTTTGATTTCTTTCTACCTCTTTCCACCAAATATTCACATGACCCTTTAGCTTGGTCTTTGCAAATTTTACCCTCTCAAGATCTTCCACCTCCTCATACTCAAAGTACTCCTCCATATCATTGATCCAATCAATCAACTCTTCTGGGTTAATATTTCCAGAAAATGTAGAAACATCAATCTTTGGCCTTTCCCCAATCTTAGAGATGGCATTAAATAATCTAACTTGCTCTGGATCTACTGAATCTTGTTCTTCTTTGAACTATTCCTCATTTTCAACTTCATCTCCACTTTCATCTCCTCTTCTTGGATCAAACCCTCAATGCAACTCCTCTTGTAGTGCTTGAACTTGTCTTTGCAGAGCTCTAAAACCCTCTTATGGAACAATAACATTCCTTCCACCATGACGGTTTCTTTGTGGAGGCATTCTGATCACTTTTCTCTGAAACCTACAACCACAAGTCCTGGTGCAAATTGCCTCATGTTGGGTGATCTATTTACACACTCAAAAAAACTTGGCTCTCATACCACTTGATGAGGGCCACACTACCCTAAATCTTCACAAATCACAACAATAGATACTGACATAGAAGATGCAAGACAAAAAAATAACTCACTTTCAATTATTTTTAGAAAATGAAATTACAATTTCAGAACTTACAATGCTACAGCCTCATGGGCTTGATTCATTACAACAAAATCAACTCTAAAACAAAATATATTATTTTGAGCCACAATCTGCACTAATGGAGCCACCTCCTACAACCCCCCACTTATCTCTCTTTTTATTTTATCCCAATAACTTCCCTAGAATGTTCTAGAAAGTGTGACTTTCCCTTTTGTTTTGGTGCCAAAAGTCTTGCCGTTTTATTTCTTGCCTAGGAAGATATTTTACTGAAATTCACTTTTTAGAGGGGTAGCTTCACGGGGCCATAACTTTTGATTTGGGTGTCTAATTTTCTATTATAACATATCGTTGGAAAGTTGTCAAAGAGATATACAATGTTGAACCCATCAGAGATTGGTTTGTCCACTTTTTGAGTTGTTTCGGGGCCTCCAAGGTTTTCATATTTGAATTTGAAGCTGCATTGGAGAAATTTCTCGGGACATAAACTTTAATATCTCCCAAACCATGCAGGGTATTGAGATGATTCTTTTGTGAGCAAAAAATTTTTTTAGTTCCACTCCTTGGGGTAAATTTTCAAGTCCATACAAGCCTGTTTAGGCTAACTTAATAAAAATAGTAAGTGATCGTTTTTCACCTTTTCTGACTTTTGACTATCTTACACCCCTTAAGTGCCATCATGGGACTCAAAACAAATAAAGAAAATAAGGAAAAACATTTTTTTTGGGTGATGCAAGATTTCCCTACACCATTGGATGTTCCTGCATCAGAAGTATCTTGTCCATTTGGTTGCATTCTAGAGATCAAGTGTGATTATCCATTATGGTCTCCTAGTTATTTTTGGTGGAAGCCATTTGTGTTTTAATGTTTTATTTTTAGTCTTAGGAATTGTCCTTGAGTATGAGACTTAGAAACAATCATTCATCTAGTCTTTAGTTAGGACTACAACATATAACCCAAAAATAGAACTACAATGTAGGTTTTGGGTCCTCTAATACTAAAGTTGAATTCTAGTGCAAATTTAGGACATCAAAGAAGTGGTGTTCTCATGTCCATTTATTTACATGTTATAATCCTCTGGCACATTATTACCCTTTGTTTAGTCAAACAGTGGGGATTTCCAAGATTTCCCTAAGAAACTTTGTATATGAAAGTTGTTCCCCTTTGCCTTGTGAATATTTCCATATTGTCACTTCACTGACAAGTGTCACTATATGAAATCTATATCATCATTTGTATTGGAAAGCATGAAGCTACACAAAAATGAATTGTTGTTGTTACATTGATGGAGGGTTGGTACCCCATAATTTAGGGGTATATGTTTTAATAAGAGATATGTTTTAATCGTATCTATGTATTAATTTAGATATATGTGTTATTAATAAGTTATATGATGACATATTATGTTAGTAAAATTATATTACCATTTATTTAGTTATAATTGTATAGCTATTGACATATGAAATATTGAGGGTAACTTGTCCAGTATCTAGGAAGACTGCAAACATAATGTTAGAATTATGAAAATACACAAGAAACAATATTAAATAGAAAATGAGAACACCTTCCACATACAAGAGTTGAAAACTATGATTTGTTATTTCCTCGAAACAAAAAACTTACAATAGATGCAAATCTTTCACTAAACTTAATAATGCAATGGAGGAGAGTGCTTATAAGAGAAAACCCTAAATGAGAAAGGGATTAGACCATGAAAAGGTCAAAATCATGTGATGAGACATAATGATCTAATAATATCTCAAAACAATAAATAAAAACACTCCTAAGTCTAGCTTAAGTGCAAAAAGTGAAATTGGCCTAGTAATCAATTAAAGATTAATTAATTAATAGCTAATAAATTATTACGTTAACACCCCCCTTAAGTGTAACTTAAGGAGTAGATAAAAACTCTAAAATTTAATGTGTGAATGGGTCCTATAAAACAAGGCTTGATGAGGTATGCATGTACAAACAATCTAATATCTCATAACTTGAGAAAGGGAGAAAACCTCATGGGAAAAACTCCTCTCCAAAAGAAAGAAAGGTGAATGAACGACTAGGAAGCCTCTAAAAAAATATCCTAAAAGGAATAGGAACATGAAGAACATCACTAAAGCATAAATTTATAGACTACCGTTGAATGATGATTTTTTATAGTGCTGAAATTAAGAACCTCCTTTGAAACAAATGATGATCAAGATAAAAATGATAAGAATCTACATGAGTGCCCCCAATGACACTACTCAAATAATGATTAGATGGAAAAAAAATTAAAACATCTGGAAATCAAAGATGCAAATGGCACACGAATTTGTAGGAGTGACCTCAACAACACTACTCAACCATGCATGATGCAAGTCAAAAATATAGGTGCCAATAGTTTGAAGAACATTGATCAATTGAAAATGGAAGTTCACCTCCTAAAATAGGAATTCAAGAGAGTCCATATGGTAAATTATCCATCTCAACAAAATTCATGGGTAAACAACCACTATATCCACCTAGTATATAGGAACAAAAGCTAGATACATAGCTCACTTTAAAATGAAATGAAGGAAGCATTAGCACCAACAGTAGAAACCCCCCATAATGCGACCAAGTGTAAGTCCACTAAAACTGTGTGTTACCAAGAAGTGCATGAAGGAGAACATAAAACATCTAAACGTGCTCATGAAATTACATGCAATTGAAAAAGGTTGTGCAAAAAAGACACACACACATGAGACAAGAATCACTAGGATTCAATGTTTCCATGGAATGAACACTCACTTAACAAAGGTGTGATGGAAAAGAAAAGGCACTACAAAAACCCTCATGGCACTTTATAACATAGTGCAACTACAAAAGGCATAACAAGATGTGTGAAATCCCTAAAAAGTATGTACAATAGTGGAAATTTATCTCAACATGTCTACAAAAAGGAAAGTGCTTACAAAAGATGTCTACAATGTATATGTAGACACTTAAAAATTTCCTGAATGATATCATGCACTTGAATCTGATATACTAATATCGCTTTCGTCCTTAAACCCATCCTCTTTTTTCTTAATTGATTAAATTAGCCTAGTTATTTAATTAATTATGTCAATTTCATCTTTTAATCAAATTGACCTAATTAGGTTAATACACCCCCTCTTGCACTAACCTTTCATCCTATTAAATTGAATAAATTAACTTATCTAATTTAAATCCCTAAGTCCTCTTATTTAATTAAATAACCCTAAGTTATTTAATTAAATATCATATCACTTCCCCCTTTTTTCATTAAATCATTTGTTTAATGAATATCCTAATTCCCCTAATTTACATAATTAAAACTTTATTTTAATTATCAAATTACTAATTAAATATAATTCTCCCACTTGCAAGGGAATATTCCTCCTTTGCACATTCCTCCAAAAGGAATGGTCTCATGGAATATTCCTTCCCCTTTTGCACAATTAAATTTGGTTTTAATTAACTAAATATCTAATTTTCCTCACCCATGAGAATATTCTTTGAGAATATTCTCTTTCTTCACTCATTTGAAAAAGGAATACTCTTCCTTGTAAAAACTTTCAACAAGCTTCTTGTGCAAGTTTTGAAAGTGTGTTTCTTAGGATGAATGTAAGCCCTTGATTAAATATCATCTTGCATCCTTAACCCTTGATGGGAATCCATGATCCATGCCTCCATTTTCCTCCCAGTCTGACCATTGATTGATCCTTTTGATCTTGACCATCAATTTCATTTTGCCTATTCTATAAATAGGGCTTGCATCTATTGGATAGGGATCCATCTTTTAATAGTGAACTTATGCTATTAAGATCACTCTCATCTTGAACTCACATTTTTTTGTTTTAAAAAAAAATTTAGGTTATTTTACATGCATCATTAGCTCAAAGCATCCATTAATGGCTTCCATGGTAACTTAGTTGCATCCATTTGGTATATCTTGAAATTAGGGTTTTAAATATTTTGAATCTTGCATACATTTAGAATAGCTTTGCATACACTCACATCAGTCATCTTAGCTTTTATCATGTGATTTCATCATGTTTTACAACACATATTTCATCGGTTTTGTCAATTCTCTTCAATAGAATCAATCAAAACAAGCTCATTATCCAAGGGATTGGGAAAGGGTCGCCATTCCAAATCAATGTGATGCAACTCCCCCAATAGGATAAGTTTCAATGGTTTAGAATAGATGTTTATGAAGCTTTCATATTTTAATATGTTAGTTTTAATGGATTCTTAGTTTAGTTTACATTGAATGATCTTATTGGGGCTGATGCATAGCAGCTTAAATATGCTTCGAATCCTCATGGATCAAGTGTAGTGAACCTATACCACATTCATCAGTCATAGTATAAATAAGACAAAGTGTGGAAATACATGTAGAATAGAAAAAAATAAGTCATCCAACATAAAAAAATAGTTTTCAAGATCCAAAATGTCCAAGTAATTCACCAAAATGTGAAAACACAAAAAACTAAATAAAATGTATCTAGATTAAAATATAGAAAAAGTGCATGGATAATTGTGAATATCTTTGAAAGACCTTTCCAATTCTGTAAGGATCATGATAAATAGAGAAACTGGTCAAAATTTATAAGCTCGAGAGTGAAAACAACATATTTGACTTTGATAGGTTATAGAATATATTAAAAATAAAAAAATAGTGATGAGATCCAAACCACTAGACATTATGTGGAACCAAATTTTCAATGATATCTTGTTCATCCAATTTCGATATCGTATGCCCAAGTTATGGCCAAAAGAAGAAAAAAAATCTCCTTTAAGGCACAAAGGAGGCTTGGAGGGGGTCTACCCTCATCCATTTTACTAAAGCCAATAGAATATTTTTGGAATATTTTGTGGCTAAAAAAAGGTAAGTCCTCTAAAAAAATTATTGTTGAAATATTCCTACATGTGTCAAAATATGTTGGAAGGGTGGAAGGAATATTTTGTGAGCTATAAGATTTCCTAAAATGGACAAATGGTGCAAAAATAACTATAGGGCTTAGAAAACTATTACATGAAACTATCGCCACTAGTTATGAAAAGCTTTGAGAATATTTAAAAAGGTTGTCAATCATTTAGAAAAGGCCAACAACTATTCTTTTTGATCAACCAACGAGCAAGTGAGTGCTATATATCTAGCGCTATATATTTTTTTAAATGTCACATAGTACAACGCTTGGGGGATTGTAAGATCTCCAAAGTAAAAAATATCTTTAAAGCTCCTGATATTAAAATAGGAAAATTTATAGTCAAAATTCATTTATTCAACCTTGTAAATGCAATGGTGAGCTCTGTTTTGCTCCAACATCAACAAAAAAATGTTCATGTTCAAAACATACAAAAAACATGAAGATTTAATATTTGGTTCACCTATAACCATAGTTTAAGAAAACCCTCAAAATTCAAGAAGGGGTTTACTGAATCCGTGCTATAATACCGTGCTAGAATTGTGAGAATACACAAGAAGCAATATCAAATAGAAAATGAGAACACCTTCCATGCACGAGAGTTACAAACTGATTTTATATTTCCTCAAAAATAAAAACTTACATGAGATGTAGAGATTTCACTAAAATTAATAATATAGTGAAGAAGAGTGCTTATATGAGAAAACCCTAAATGAGAAAGAGATTAGCTCATGAAAAGTGTTGACATCACATATGATGAGACATAATGATTTGATAATAATTCAAACTAATAAAATAAAATAAACACTCCTAAGTTTAGCTTAAGTGCATAAAGTAAAATTATCCTAGTAATCAATTAATGATTAATTAATTATTAGCTAATAAATGGTTACTCTAACACATAAGACCTACTTGTTAATTAGGGAGGGTGTTTTCAAGGCAATATTTGTAAGATAACATAAGTGTACCAAAGAAGTAGAGAAAATTTTCAAGGACATTAAGGCACACATGTTAACTACTATTAGATAGTCATAATTGAATCTATAAGTCAAAGGCCTAAGTATCAAACTAGTCTATTTACTTTTTATTATTCTCAAAGATGTACAAAGATGGCATGAAAAGAGATATTTATGTGCATTTTATTATGTAGATATTTTTGTACATTTAT
Source organism: Sequoia sempervirens (assembly GCA_007258455.2). Taxonomy (NCBI): domain Eukaryota; kingdom Viridiplantae; phylum Streptophyta; class Pinopsida; order Cupressales; family Cupressaceae; genus Sequoia; species Sequoia sempervirens. Next base: position 24,433 of record VDFB02344218.1, read on the forward strand.
AGTTTAGGTATGATATAGGTGCTACTTAATTTTCTCCTCTAATAGATATAAGGTGTAGGGTTTTGGATCAAGTTGTAGTTGCCCAATTCAGAGGAAAACTTGATAAAAAAGATGGCTAGTGTTATGTAAGACCCAATTTCACTATATATTTGGAGGATTAACATATATTTTTTGTATTCTATTTGTTAATTCAAATCAAAGGTGTTGATCTCTAGCTAGGTTCAATCTATTGCACAATAGGTGGTTAATATATTTACAAATTGTTGAATAATGTTCTCCCACCTATGAATTTCCCTATAGGAGTGATGCAGAGCAGGGTGGAGGTACATTCAACCAAGTTTTGAAAACCAAACACCAATTCAAAATCAAATAATTAGCACAACTTCCATAGGGTCAGCTCTATGGCTTTCCAATTCACAACTGAGCAACTGAAAGACCAATTCCTCAAAGAAAACTGTAAGAACACCCACTGATCATCCATATAACATCCATATTCCATCAAAAAGACATTTCCAAGCTTACAAGTAAGATTCATTTGTCAAAACATAGAAAAACATTAAGTCACCGTATCCAAGGGCTAGTAGAATTAGCCCACTTTTACAAAGAAGGTACACTTTAAACTCCACCAAACCTTATGAAACCTTGGGGCAGCAATTAAAATGCCCAAAAACTATTAAATCCACAACTTTCATATTGAGAATCACCTTGCAACAAGACACCCACAAAAACCCTCATTTTTCAGCACGTTTCTTAGGGGTTTATTGAAAAGGTATACTCCAGGCTTCTAAAAATCTTACCAACTGTTCAAACACCTTCCAATACACTTAAAAATTCTCCAGAAACTCACCCACATCCTCTACCAATGCTGCACCATCATATTCCTTCTTTGAGCCATCATCTTGCAATGGAAATTCACACTTTTCCACCTAGGGCATCACACCTTGACACTCAAATGAACACACCTGCATAAATTAGAACCCTACACACCTAAGAATACATATTTTGGTCCATTCCACCGAGATACATCAACTACAGAAGGTGGAATGGACCTTTTTCACATTTTAGGTGCCCTCAAAAACCTTATACAAAAGATACACAGGCAGTTTTAGTAAAACGTTTGTAAAATGTGCAAAACTCAATATTTTTCGCTCAAACCAGAAGCATTGGAAAGATAATTCATTTATCTATTCACCCATATAAGAAATTTTCAAAAGGAATTCCGTACAATTCTGTACCAGGCCTGAAAACAGTGAAAAATATGCAAAATCTGGAAAACACAATTGTTCTTTTATTGAAATTTCTCTCCAGATGCCTCCAACCTTCATTACAAATGGATAAATGTTTTTAAAGACATATTGAACCTTCCCAACTGAGAATAACTGACTTTTGAACTTCATTTTCACTAAATAACCTTTAAACTCTCTAATTTGCACTTTTCAGCATTTTTGCCTTGACAACTTTTACACATTTTGTATTTTTTATATTTTTTTGACTCAAATGACCCCAAACCAACTTGAATACATTTAAATAGTTTAAATCAACCTTATTAAACATAAAATGACACAAAACCACCTAAAACCTAACATTTGACTTTCTTTGTAAAATTCAAGCTTGGTGCTCCTGCACCATACACCCAGCCATGAAATCTTTCCAAGTCCCTTGGAAGTCTTCAACTCTTTGACCTGCAATAATATTTTGATCTCCAAATATTTGATGCTCCTCCTTGTTCTTGCAATTGCTCCATTGATCTTCATCTTCACCTTTGGCTTGGATTTGTCCATGCAAAGTAGTCCTCCTCTTGCCTTTTCATTTTGGATCTGCACCTCCATGTTCTGATTTGTACTTACCAGCATCATCCATCTGCTCTTACCTTGTTCTTCAGCTTCATTCTTTGCAAAATAATCCATGCTCTGTCTATTTCTTTTCATCTTAACCCATGGCTTGATTCTCAGCAACATAATCATCAAAATAAGGAAGTATAAAATGACTCCCTTCATTTCTTGTCTCTTAACTCTTCTTCTCTCAATCATTCTCAGGTTCACTATGCTTAGAACCATTCCCATAGCAGCATACAACTTCTCCATTATCAATTCCATCAACCAAGGACAATCCAATGTCCTAACCACATCACTTGATCTCTTCTCCATCTCATCACCAACTCTTCATTTTTTTCCCTTGCTATTGTTGCCCTTTTGTCTACTTTTGTTGTCTCCATGCTTTCCTCTTTGTGAATAGCTGCACCTTCGTTATTTTTGTTTTCCTCATGCCTCATAGACTCTCTTCTGCCCTGCATTAGTATTCTTGCATGCTTACTTTGTCCCTGATCTGATTCCACCAATGGGAACAAGGTGAAAGAAACCCCATCCTTCTTAATCTTGTAACTATTATTCCTTCCATCATACAAAGCAAATCTTTCATACATCCATGGCATTCCAAACAATAGATGGCAAACTTTCATTGGCACAATGTCACACAAAAATTTATCTCTATATGCACCTATATGAAATTCAACCCAAGTTTGTTCTTTGACCAACAAAGCATTCTCACCATTCACCCAAGAAACAAAATAAGGTGACTCATGAGGTATCCTTTCTAATTGCAACTTGTCAACCATTTCTTGAGATACCAAATTATCTAAACTACCTGAATCAACCATCACAGTACATACCTTCCCTTGACACTTGCAAGTGGTCTTGAAAATTGTATTCCTTTGTGTTGCTTCACTGATCTCCTTTTCCATGTTGTCTTTTGGTTGCAACTTGTCTTTTCACCTTCCAACTCTTCCTTGTGCAATCATCAAATTTCCAATCAAAAGACCTACTCCCTGTAGCTCTGATACCAACTGATGCAGACAAGGGTTAGAATCTCCTTACCAACACAAAATAAGCACAACTAAATCACCTTCAAATCCTTATCACTCAATCTCATCAATTTTTCATTCTTCAAGCCTTCATGGCTAGTAGCCCTCCAAACTAGGTTTTTGAACCTCAACTCACAAACGGCTGATCAAACCCACAAACTATTATACTTTCCAGACACCCATGTGGACATTCCATCACATATCCGAAAATAAGATATTGTTGTTTTGTAACAACCTGCTGATCCAACCTTTTTCTACACTGTTTCTAGGCCTAATTAGGCCACTTTTCCAAAGGAAGTGCCTTCAAAACCTACCAAAAACCCAAAAACTCATTTGGGCAGCAGTTCCCATATATCAAAACCCCCAAATCCACAACTTTCATATTGAGAATCACCTTGCAACAAGACACCCACAAAAACCCTCATTTTTCAGCACGTTTCTTAGGGGTTTATTGAAAAGGTATACTACAGGCTTCTAAAACTCTTACCAACTGTTCAAACACCTTCCAATACACTTAAAAATTCTCCAGAAACTCACCCACATCCTCTACCAATGCTGCACCATCATATTCCTTCTTTGAGCCATCATCTTGCAATGGAAATTCACACTTTTCCACCTAGGGCATCACACCTTGACACTCAAATGAACACACCTGCATAAATTAGAACCCTACACACCTAAGAATACATATTTTGGTCCATTCCACCGAGATACATCAACTACAGAAGGTGGAATGGACCTTTTTCACATTTTAGGTGCCCTCAAAAACCTTATACAAAAGATACACAGGCAGTTTTAGTAAAACGTTTGTAAAATGTGCAAAACTCAATATTTTTCGCTCAAACCAGAAGCATTGGAAAGATAATTCATTTATCTATTCACCCATATAAGAAATTTTCAAAAGGAATTCCGTACAATTCTGTACCAGGCCTGAAAACAGTGAAAAATATGCAAAATCTGGAAAACACAATTGTTCTTTTATTGAAATTTCTCTCCAGATGCCTCCAACCTTCATTACAAACGTGGATAAATGTTTTTAAAGACATATTGAACCTTCCCAACCGAGAATAACTGACTTTTGAGCTTCATTTTCACTAAATAACCTTTAAACTCTCTAATTTGCACTTTTCAGCATTTTTGCCTTGACAACTTTTACACATTTTGTATTTTTTATATTTTTTTGACTCAAATGACCCCAAACCAACTTGAATATATTTAAATAGTTTAAATCAACCTTATTAAACATAAAATGACACAAAACCACCTAAAACCTAACATTTGACTTTCTTTGTAAAATTCAAGCTTGGTGCTCCTGCACCAAGGAGTATTGTATCCAATAGGAATTTTTTCCCTCATTATAGTCAGATCATATTGATCATATTGGGTTTGATATAAGTTTCCTCATAATTGAGTAATTAATTACTAGAGAGAAACCTAGATTTTGGGACCTTGAAGTCTCTACATTTAGATGGTTTACCAATTCTCCTAAAATTTTGTAGAGAAGAATTTAAATAATATACATGCTTACAAATCTAAAATAGCCTCTCATAGAACAAGTCCTAGAATTAGAGCCTACCAAAAGATCTCTAACACACCTATCCAAAAAATATTCCATGATCCAATCAAGCGTCATCCATTATTCCAATAATAAGCCATTTGTAGACTATTTCCCAAAAGTAGCATCAAGTTCTACATCTATCCCTCAAAATACCCTCAAAATATAGATGCCAATTAATCCTTATCCTTCTAATTCTTCCATGGCTACCTTATTAGATTTGACTAGTAATCCTCAGCTAATGGACATACTGGCAAGGAAAATCGGTCTCAAACTAGCTTTAACCTCTAAAAAAGAACCCTAAAGTAGGAGCCATGATTAGGGAACCTCTATGTAAAATATATAAAGAGAATACAAGTAAGTTAGAGAAAGATGACAAAGAGAAAATAGTCATTGATAAGCTTGTGAATTCTATAACATATATTTAAAAGATAAAGGTCTATGAATTATATAATATGATTAAAGAAAGGGACAAGTAAATATATTCATCTTTTGATAAATCTACAATGGAAGAAGATGGTGATTTTTTTGAGACTCACCTCAAAGAAAATTATATAAAATATTCAAAAGAAATTAGAAAGGGAAGAAAATAAAGACCCATATAATTAGGGTTGCTCTTATAAAGCATTCATTCTCTTTTGTATTATTCATTTCTGTAATTTTTTTTTTAGGAATAGAAAATCTTTGTTTTGTAGAGCTCTTGAGTACAAGGTGTTTTGCTCATTGTTTGATCATGTGTCTCATGTTATTCAAAAATATAACATGGTATTAGAGCCTTGATTCAACAAACCCCTTCTTGATATATGATATTTTTTCTTCAACAAGGGTTATAGGCTTCAAATCTGAATCCCCTTTGCTTTTTGGTAAATTTTGGAGGTGGGTGTTTTTTCATGCATTTTGGTGTGAAAAGGACCTCACTGTTGGATTAAGAGCTGTTGAGAAAGTTAGATTTGGATTTTGTTTGGCCTGATTTGGACTCTCAAGGTCAGATCTATGAGGGTTTGAAGTAGTTTCTTTTTTTCTAGATTTAGAGGGTAGCTACGTGTTGTGCAGTTTTGCACACACGCCCCGCTGAAAGCAGGGACTCTCTTTTGCTTTCGCTTTTGGTTTTTTGGCCCTTGTTATTTTGAGGTTTTTTTACCTTTTCATGTGCTTGAATGCTTATCCTATTCATACAAATGCCCCCCTTCTAGGAAGCACTTTGAAAATCTAATGTTTTGGGCAATTTTCGGGTTTTTGGCTACTTTCGGGAAAATCCACTCCTGGCGGACTTTCCTGGATCCTCTCTTGGTCCAATTTTATCTATCTTGCGCGGTAGTTCAGAACTTTTGGGTCTTCGCAGAATTTCATCGTGATCAAATTTTTTTGAATGTCTGTTGTCTTGTTGGGTTCCCGAATTTTGGTTCTAATTTATCTTGTCGATTGCATTTATGATTGCTTGTACGATTCCTGAGGGATGTATTTAGGTGATTTTGGGGATTTTCATGCCATTATTCTTTATCATTTGCATTTTATTGAGTTGAGGTGCTCAATCTGGTGGTGCCTAGCTAGATTTGGCTTGTTGAACCTCTGAATTGTGGGATTTGGTAGTCATTTTCTAGGCATCATAGTTGTTGAAGCTTGCCCGAGCATTCCAGATTGTTGTTTGTCATTGATCGACTTGCATTTTATCAATGGTATGTACCTATTCCCCTGCTTCTAATTGATAACATGTGAGTGATTCTTTCTATCCTGGATGTGCTTGGGGTTTGAATTTTTGTATGTTTGAATGTCTGGGGCTAGGGTCGCTTGATTTTGTTTGATTGATGGTTCCCCCAAGTGAGTTTTGAGCTTGTTTTTTCATTTGCATCATGAGGTAGCTTGCTTGCGGACCATAACGAACTTGTGTGAGAACCTAGCAGTTGAGTAACCTAAATCCCAAGTGTTCCTTGTGTATCCATGGAAAAGTTTTAGGGTTTTATGCTTAGGGCATCATCAATTCCCTTCGATTTCCTTCAAGGTGAGCTTACAATTTAAAGATGATTTGTAGGAGGTCCAAATCAAGTCAGTTGCAGGACCAAGTTCCTCAAATTTGTGATGTTTGATCAATTTGAGTGAAATCATGAGAAAATGTCGACATTCGGGTTTTCCTTTAGTTTTGGGATTTTCCTTCGCTGGCGGATTTCCCCGATTTTCCATGTTCTCTTTGTTTTCCCGAAATGTGTTGAAATCCAGAGTCTTGCCTGCTTCGCGGATTTCCTTCGCTTTTGGATTTTCTCAAAATTTCCTTTGTCCCTTCATCTTTCCAGAATTTGTAGATTATCGCTTCTTTCACAGAAATCCATCATAGGCAGAATTCCCTGAAATTTAGTGGAAAATGAAGGAATAAGAGATAGCATGATTTATTAACATATGATTATGCATGTTATGATTAATTTGAGCTATTGTAAGATGTCTCATGATGTTTCTTTGTTTATGATGATCGAATTGTGTGACTAATGGGGCCTTTCATGTTCATTCCGCTAGAATCCATCTGGCTAGGAATTTCCCGAAATTCCTCTCTGGCTTGGATTCTGCAGGATGACTTAAAACCCGAAATTTGATGTGATCATTCTTTTTATGAGATTTAGGGGCATCTTGCTTATCTTGGGACTCATTTTGAGAATGAATTTATCATTTTTGATTAACTTACTTGGGTTTTTATGATCTTTACTATGGTTTCTTTGTTGATGCAGGCTGAGTCAAGCAAGGCAGTGACAAGTGGGACCAAGGGTAGAGTGGTGGATCCAAGTGGAGAGAGGTCTTCCATTTCTGAAGCAGAAAGAATCAAGATGGACATCAAGAGCAGAATTCCTAAGAGCAAGCTTACTTCTATCTAGTCAGAGGTGACTAATACAAATGCTGGACTATGGGAATATGAGGAGTTCAAGACCAAGATGGCAGAGCATAACCTTCCTTTGCTAGCTAGAAGAACATTGGAATCAGGATTGGCGCATGTGGTTGGATTCCCTCCCACAATGCAATGTTATGAATTACTTCTTGAGTATGCCAGGCACTATGATAAGGGTACACAGAGGATAGTTGGCCCTCAAGGTAGAATTGTAGCAAATTTGAATCTTGTGTCTATAGCCCAGACCTTTGACATGCCATACAGATCTCATGTGGTGGATTTTGATATGGATATGGCAAGGAAATTCTATGAGGAGGATACTATCAAGTCTCAGCAGGTCATCAACTCATGGTTGGAGAAGCCTAAGTCTCATTGCTCCAAGCTACCCAAACAACTATTCAGAGAAAAATTCAAGGAGTACTATGATGCTATCACTCTTCTCAGCAGGGTGGTAGGGTCAAAGAGTGCTGGAACGTTTCAAAATTGGATGCTCCATATCATTGTAAGGATGGAGTAGAATATTAACTATCATTGGGAAGGCGTTATAAGTGTTATGATTCATGAGCAAATGTGCAATGTATTGCAAACAAATACCTTCACAATGACTTCCTACTTATTATATGCACTTGCAAGATTCCATCCATACAAGGGGCTAAGTACAAGAGGTGTGTTTGGGCAAGATGTGATCTATGAGGTTTATCCACAGCTACATCTGGCAACTCGAGCTACAGGAGGGTGAATGATGCATTCACCATGTACATCACCAGATTATTGCAAGGTGCAAAGCATGTGAGGATATCTGACCAGGCCAAGGAACTAATCAAAAGGTGTGGAGCTTGGTTCATACAATTTCCCACCTTCTCATACATAAGGATAGATGGATTCTAGAGGGCTCCATATCGAATTCCAAGGTACCCAACATACCATATCATACTCTTGGAAGTCACGAGGAAAATTTGTGATTTTGATGCCATTGTGAAGAAGGATAAGCATAAGACTAGATTTGGTGGTGACTTCGCTTTGAGGATAGGAACTACTAAGGCATGTCCTATTAATTCGGTCAGTGCTTCTGAGGAAGAAATGAGCACTCTTGGGTTATCCTTCCATTCCAAGAGATCCAGGTTTGATAGAACTGGCGAAGCACAAAAGAAAGCCAATAGAGAATATAGCCACAAGGATGATATGGAAGACTATTGGTCCAATTGCAGTGATGAATTTGAGATTAGAAAGAAGAAGTTTTCCAGGCTTCCTGTTAACTTGGTCTGACTTTACAATGTGAAGGCCATCCCAGATCAAGTTGAAGAGGATGGAGAGTTGATCCAGGGCCATGCTTATGAGGCAGTGAAGGACAAGCCAGTTGGAGAAATAGACTGGTTAGAAGAGGAGAAAAAAAAACTGGAACAACTTATGACTCCAGTCATTAAGTATACTAAGTTGTGGCTCAAGCATAAGATGTGGGAGTTGGAAAGTGAAGGTGTGCAATGCACCTATGATTTAATGGGAGACTTGGAGTCTCATTCCACTTCTGAGGAGTCAGCTGAGCATGATCCTAAGGGTAAGGGTAAGGTAAGTTCTCCTTTCAAGATCAAAATTAAAGATGCTCGGGCTGAGGAAGAGTTGGAACTATATTTTTCCTGATGATTTTGTGTTGTTCATATTCATATGTTTCCAAATGGGTCCTTTCACGTGCATATTTTCTCCATTTTGCTCATTCTTCCCCTTTGAATTCATCCATGTCATGCATATTTTACTTCATGGTTCTAGTCGGCGTGACATTTTCCTTGTCTCCCCGACCTGTTTTATGCTAACATTTTGTTTCAAGGCGGTCAGCAAGACTTTTCTTGTGTCTCAGCGACCACGTGTTTATGGATTTCCTATCGACATGAGTCCTTGTGTTTGGGTAGATGTCTCAACGACTTTGTTATATCATGCCAACCCGAAGGAGTGGAGGTTGTGTATCGGTATAAGTTATAGCTATCGGTGTAAGGTCTTGGCGAGTGACCTTCAGTCTCGCCGACCTTACACGTTGATTTACTTTGATATACACATCACTATGAGTTGGAGGTTTCAGGCGGTGGTCTTGGTGATATGTATTTGTCTCACCGACTGGCTAGTGAAGGATTCATTTTGGTGTGACTTATTTACTTCGGCTTGTGGTCCCGGGGTGACTATCGGTGTGACTTGGAGTCTTCTATGGGATGTCTCCCTGATTTTGCAGGGTCTTTCTGAATGGAATACAATGGTAGCTTTGTCGGCAGGAAGGTATGGTGGTCACAGTGACACGAATCTAGTGGAAGGCTTTCGGTATTGTGAAGTATTCTCTACAAGATGTCACCCCGAGGTCAAGATGTCACAGCAATATATGAAGTGAAGGGGGAACATCTCAAAGAAGTTTGAAGTGGTAGATTTGATATCTCTCTGACTCGGATAGGTTACAGCAAATGAAAATAAAGCAAAAGAGCACGTGCGGAGCGACAAGCGAATGAATTGCCTTCATCATACCTTCAGGCCTATCTTGCTGACTGTCACTGGTAATAATAGAATTCCTGATCTTGTGGCCGACATGTAATTGGAATTTTAACCATTGCGGGCCGACTTGGTTTTTGCCCAAATTCTACAGTGGCCGACATGGATTTCCAATTTGATTTATTTTCCTGAATGCTGGGTATAAATAGACACCCGGATTGTAATTAAAACATCAAATTTTTAGATCACAGATAGATAGATTAGGCATGGCTACAGTAGGATAATTTTCTCTTTCCAAAGACTATGTGCATGATTTCAAATGGTGGTTTCAAATAAAATCAGCTGGTGTGGCAGATTGTTTCTGGTATCAATTGTATGTTGAATTTATTGAAAAGCATTGCTAAAGCTGTCTCCAAGTTGATTCTTTTTGGTTGTTTAAATTGAAATAACAAGTTTATTCTCAGTTTATCGGTGCACATTTGTTGTATCTGTGTGATTAATTGACTGGTTCTCTCAAGTAGGGATTAAATCCTTTTTGTTGATCATAGTAATCAGGGCGAATTCATTTGGATTCTTAAAGTAGAGCTTAGTAATCATAATCCTGCATTGTTTATACAAGTTATAAACAAATCATATGCCTACAATTTGATTTTCTGCCAGAATAAGTTGCTCACCTCTGTTTCATTTGACTCCACATACCCAACAAGGCACTAGTCTCTGCATTTCATCATTTTGAATTCACTTAATCTCTTTACATCTGTTAATTAAGCATTCTAGGATTTAAATCAGAAGGTAGCTATCAAATTTGGTTTCATTTGTTCACTGTCATCTGCCATTGTGGACAAAGCATTTCAGAAGGATAATCACAAGTTAAGTCTGCACTATTTAGAAAGGTACACCTGCCTAGGTCTTGCAGCACCTGAAGAGTAGAAGGTTTGATTGTTTCAAACCTTGTTCTATTACCCTGAAACGTCGTGAAAGCTTGGCAACCTTTCGTGGTTCAAACCTGCATTTTTGAGAGCTAACAAATTGGCAAATCTGCTGGGGATTATATTAGAAAATTCAGTTGAAGACCACATTATAGAGTCATTGGAGGAAAAGTTATATTTTGAGAAGTTTCAAAAAGAGTGATTCCGCTGGGGAATAGATCAGAAATAATCATTTTCCTATTTTTGGAAAAGTAGGTGGTGACTCTGAAAAGGTTTGATGAAGAATGGAATTTGTATATGGAACGAGTGAATACACAAATGCAGGCAGGCATTGGACTCCTCAAATTCCTGATAATACAATTGGAAATTTTCACAATGAAGGTAGTGCATGTCATGCACAATAGAATATGTACCCACCTTTCCCTCCCCATCTATACAGAACAATGATCAAGCAATTCAATCTGACAGGGCTTCAGCAGTACCCTTACCCTATGGATATGAATTGGAGAAGCCTTGTCCCTAATTTTACAGGGAGTAACACAATCACTGCAGAGGATCATTTGAGGAGCTTCAATGATTTCATCGAGGGTTTGGATATGCCATATGAGGATTTACATATGACATTGTTTGTGATATCACTTATTGAAGATGCTAGGGATTGGTTCAATAACCTACCGGTAGCTTTTATTAAATCTCTCCAAGGATTTCAGGATCGATTTCTTGAGGAATATGGAGATCTATCTGCACCAAATTGGGCTTCCCATGGGTTATTAGAGATTCAAGAAAATCAGAATTCACAGCAAGGTATGTATCAGAACCAACAATCTAATGCTAATGAATATGTCAGAAATATTTTGGATGCATTTTTTGGCATAAGGAAGTATGAAGGAGAAGATTTTACTTCTCTGTACAATAAGATGATAAGTGTCTTCATGCAATTGCCTCCCGACTGTAAGCCTACAAGATCCCTTTTTGTTGCTTAATTCATAAAAGTATGGAAGCCTGAATCAGCTTATTGGTCATGGTTTTCAATACAGCGTGCATGTGGTCACTTGAATAAATTCATTGATGCCATGGAAGAGATAGGGTATGAGAACACTATCAGTGTTGATTCCAATGATTGTACTTCTGATGAGTGTAGAGAAATTGATCAAACAATGCTTCCAATAAAATATGAGGTATGTGCAAGTCAGTATGATTCCTGTAATTGCTTGCATAGTGACGATGAAGGTACAAGAGATCTCTCTTGTATAACAGATTGTGACAAGGAGGGAAGTGTGTGTTATGAGGGATCCAATGAATATTCATATTTTGAAGATGCACCTGTGGATTTTGATATGCAGCAAGGGGATTCTTCTACTTCTTATGTAGATCAGGATGAAGAAGCAATGGGAACTGTTGAATCATTTGGTAGTGAGTATACAATACCTCCAACTATAGTTGAAAGCTACAAAAATACATTCGATGAGGAGGAAGGTTGTGAATTGGAGAATGGTTTCCAAAAATTTTCAGGCCCATTGCATGAGGAAGATTTAAAAGAGGATCAGGTAATGTTTTGCAAAGGTTTGCCCCATAATGAATTTCAGGTATTTTCAGATCCACTTGATGTTGAGCAAGAGGTATTTTTAGATGAACAATGGGATGTGTCAAGTTATGGAACAAATGACTGTGCTGGTATTTTTTCATTTCCTGATGATCCTAGGCCTCTTTTTGATGATGACAAAAGTGATGAGTATGACTGTAATAATGAAAGTGTGGAAACTTGTTTGCTTAGCAGTGAGCAAATCTCAGATTTGTTGACTCTTGAATATCAGAGATATACACATGAAGGTGATCCTAAAGTCCTTTGTCTGGTTTGCATTTGTTTTGATAGTGAAATTTTTTCGTGCAATAATTCATGTGATTCTCAGTGCATTTCTCAAATTGATGGTGAAACTTTTGAAGTTGGCCACATGTCTGTGTCCACTCAGGATAGGGTATGTGATTTTGAAATTTCTAATTCATGTGGAGATGACATTTGTTTGCATACCAAGGATGATAAAGATTCAGCTTTGATTGGTTCATATATGATTGATATTGAGGATATGAGTCATGATTCAGTGTTATCTCCGAATAGAGATACTGAAGAGGTGCAAAAGGTTTATGGCTTGCTTTCTTCAAACAACAATGATATGACAGAGTTTTTCGTTTTTCATGAGAACCACTCTGATTGTGAAATTTTAATACAGCTGAGAGAGTGTTTCATAATATATAGCAGAGGGAATGTTAATGATGAATTTTGCATTGAATGTGCATATATTTTCTATGGTGAAGAGAACGGGGGTTTGTCCCATGATGATCAAAAATTTGAATTACAGAATGATGAAGTGATTTTGGGTCAAGCTGAGCATGATGATTCTCTGAAAACTTGCAATAACGGTGACATGAAGGATTGCATGAATATCTTTAGGAAAAATATGATGAACTCAAAACAAAACCAGATATTTGATAGGGGAAGGTATGATTTGAGTTTCAGATTGCAATAGCTTGGAATAGGTGAAGTTGCAACACAGAGGATTGGAGGTTGCCAGTGCATGGACAACTCTTGCTTGTCCTCTTTAAAATTCTTTTCCATGCACAGTAGATTAGGATTCTGCTCCATCTCCATTTCACTCTCATTTTCCATTCGTCTCCATATTGCATTTATTTTGCATTCTTTCCATCTGCCTCTTATCCATTTTCATTTTGCTCATTTTGCGTTTGGTCTACTCACCCATAGATTCTAGATCCTTGCATTGATCTTACACTCAATCATCCCTAGACGAAGCCACTATTGGAACTATATTTTTCCTGATGATTTTGTGTTGTTCATATTCATATGTTTCCAAATGGGTCCTTTCACGTGCATATTTTCTCCATTCTGCTCATTCTTCCCCTTTGAATTCATCCATGTCATGCATATTTTACTTTATGGTTCTGGTCAGCGTGACATTTTCCTTGTCTCCCCGACCTATTTTTTGCTAACATTTTGTTTTAGGGCGGTTGACAGGACTTTTCTTGTGTCTCGACGACCACGTGTTTATGGATTTCCTATCAACATGAGTCCTTGTGTTCGGGCAGATGTCTCAATGACTTTGTTATGTCATGCCGACCTGAAGGAGCAGAGGTTGTGTATCAGTATAAGTTATAGCTATCGGTGTAAGGTCTTGGCGAGTGACCTTCGGTCTCGCCGACCTTACACGTTGATTTACTTTGATATACAAATCGCTATGAGTTGGAGGTTTCAAGTGGTGGTCTTGGTGATATGTATTTGTCTCACCGACCGGCCGGTGAAGGATTCATTTTGGTGTGACTTGTTTACTTTGGCATGTAGTCCCGGGGTGACTATCAGTGTGACTTGGAGTCTTCTATGGGACGTCTCCCTGATTTTGCAAGGTCTTGTCGAATGGAATACGATGGTAGCTTTGTCGGCAGGAAGGTATGGTGGTCACAGTGACACAAATCTATTGGAAGGCTTTCGGTATTGTGAAGTATTCTCTACAAGATGTCACCCCGAGGTCAAGATGTCACAGCCATATATGAAGTGAAGGGGGAACATCTCAGAGAATTTTGAAGTGGTCGATTTGATGTCTCTCCAACTCGGATAGGTTACAGTGAATTAAAATAAAGCAAAAGAGCACGCGCTGAGTGACAAGCGAATGAATTGCCTTCAGCATACCTTCAGGCATGTCTTGCTGACTGTCACTGGTAATAATAGAATTTCTGATCTTGTGGCCGACATGTAATTGGAATTTTAACCGTTGTGGGCCGACTTGGTTTTTGCCCGAATTTGAGGGTGGCTAACATGGATTTCCAATTTGATTTATTTTCCTGAATGCTGGGTATAAATAGACACCCGGATTGTAATTAAAACATCAAATTTTTAGATCACAGATAGATAGATTAGGCATGGCTACAGTAGGATAATTTTCTCTTTCCAGAGACTACGTGCATGATTTCAAATGGTGGTTTCAAATAAAATCAGCTAGTGTGGTAGATTGTTTATGGTATCAATTGTATGTTGAATTTATTGAAAAGCATTGCTAAAGTTGTCTCCAAGTTGATTCTTTCTGGTTGTTTAAATTGAAATAACAAGTTTATTCTCAGTTTATCGGTGCACATTTGTTGTATCTGTGTGATTAATTGACTGGTTCTCTCAAGTAGGGATTAAATTCTTTCTGTTGATCACAGTAATCAGGGGGAATTCATCTGGATTCTTAAAGTAGAGCTTAGTAATCATAATCCTGCATTGTTTATACAAGTTATAAATAGATCATATGCCTACAATTTGATTTTCTGCCAGAATAAGTTGCTCAACTCTGTTTCGTTTGACTCTGCATACCCAACAAGGCACTGGTCTCTACATTTCATCATTTTGAATTCACTTAATCTCTTTACATCTGTTAATTAAGCATTCTAGGATTTAAATTAGAAGGTAGCTATCAAGTTTGGTTTCATTTGTTCACTGTCATCTGCCATTGTGGACAAAGCATTTCAGAAGGATAATCACAAGTTAAGTCTGCACTATTTAGAAAGGTACACCCACCTAGGTCTTGCAGCACCTAAAGAGTAGAAGGTTTGACTGTTTCAAACCTTGTTCTGTTACCCTGAAACATCGTGAAAGCTTGGCAACCTTTCGTGGTTCAAACCTACGTTTTTTAGAGTTAACAGGAAGAACAAGAAGCAGAAAAACAAAGGAAGCCAATTGCAAAGAAGAGGAAACATGCTTCAAGAACGAGTAAGTTAGAAAAAGATGAAACTAAAAAAGAGGACAAAGAGGTTAGTGTCCCTATGTCAAAGAGAAGAAGAATGGTGAGATTATCACAGAAGGAAAAGGAAAGGTCCAAGGTAGGGGAGGAAGTCGGCCCACCTGTGATAAATGTGGAGAGCTCAGGAGAAAGGACACAGGTGTACACAAGGAAATCAAGAACTCCTTCTCCTAAGGACAGTGTGCCAAGCAAGGATCTCCCTCTAGTCACTCCAGATGCAGAACAACAGGATGATATCCCTCCTTCCCATGAAGCTCACGATGAACAAGGTGAATCCAAGGAAGAAGAAGGTCACCAAGATACGGAAGGAGAAGAATTTCAAGAGGGTGAGCTCTTTAATGCTAAGGTAGAAATAGCGAGGGTAATGCAGTCTCCCCTGGTAACATATGAGGATTCACCTGCTACAAGTGAAGGGGATAGACCTTCTCAGAGAGAGAAAACACCAGTTAAGAATCCATCACCAGTACATGAAGAAGAAGAGCATGATAAAGAAAAGGAGGATAAGGCTGAGGAGATTCCTGAGAAGCGGGATTTGAACGAAGATCCACCTAAGGACCAACAAGATGAAGTTGGACAAAGTAAAGCACAGTCAGAATCCACTATTCCAGGTTGGTTGGATAGGGAATTGAAGAGAAAACATATTGTTGTGGATGATACCCCTCCCAATTGGGATGAACTATTGGCAAACATAGGAAAAGGTAAAGGAAAGAAGAAAGCCAGGGTCATCTCCAGGATTGAGAGAGATGAAACAAATAACAGGGTGGTCCACATTGCTACTCCTGCCCCTGATAAGAACAAGGATGATGTAACTGGAGATGATTACAATGTACAGACCATCAACCTTGGGCCTACTTCTATGGAGCAGGATATTGAAGATTATGAAGGCTCTAGTGCGGTGATCCTAGGCAGGTTGAGGAAAGAAGTGTAGACTAAGCAAGAACTTAAGGAGAATGATAAATTAAAGAATTGCTTGCAAGACTTGATGAAGCCCTTGCAATCTATTAGCTCCTCATCTTTTGTTGTGAGTTTCCTACCACAAGAGACCATAACAGAGTTGGAGAGGATGAAGACCACTACTCTTGCCACAGCGAACTGGTTACAGGGGGTGCAAATTAAGGGGGATAATGCTATCAAAGACATCCTTTCAACTGGAGGAGATGCGATGAGGTTGATAAATTGGTTGAAATATGTATTAGCTCAAGATAAGGAGGATACAGATCTCCTAATGCAAAAGACCAAGACCATCATGGAGTATAATGAAGATAAGTTGGTGAGTGATGGAATTCTTCCTTCCTCCAGAGTAGCAGAACCTTGGGAATGGTTTGAAGCTTTGCAAATAAGGAAAAAGGTTTTGAAGAAGGTACATAAGCAAAGGAGGAAAATTGAAGACACCCTGACCGATATCTATAATAGATGCATTTCCTTCTTTGAAGTGATGATAGGGAGGAAGAATTTTGCACCAAAGCATTTGAGCTTAGGGAAGTTGAGAAAATGGTGGCGAGATGTATATTCTCCAATCAGTGAAGATCCAGTTACTGAACATCAATTGGATGATGCGGCCACCTATATTGTAGTTATTGATAAATATCAAACCAGTAAGGTTGAGTGGGATAAGTCAGTGGAACAGTTAAGAGAAAATATTAAATCTATTGAGAAGAGACTTAAGGTTTTACCTCTGCCACCTATAGCCAACTTGGATAGGGTAATTTTGATGGTGCATGATAGGGTGGAATGAAATAAAGACAAAGGGGGAAGCAGTTAATGCAAGGCTACATCGGAATTTGTGCTTCCCATTATTTCTGCTCTTCCTTCACCTGCATTGGACCAAGTTTTGCTAGAGACCCCAGGCTGACCTGGATGGAGTGCTTTCATTTAATGTCCAATTTTTTAATTTTGATTTGTCCTTGGGCCGACTTGTTTGTGGCTATTGTATTATTGTAAACCCTAAATAGGCCGACATATCTTGGGGGGTTTCTATTAATATGGCATTCTGCCTCATTTGTAAGGGCTAGGTAGTTTTTCTTCGAGCGAATTAAGCAATATAGCAAGAGCTATAGTTAGGAGTTAGTTTTGTTTTCAAGCAAGCAAGTGTTGTAATAGAATACTGGAATTGTTGCTACTTAGGGTAATTTAATGCAAGTGAAGACATTGTGATTTGGTTCCTTTCTTGTGTTGAATTTTATCTGGCATGGTTCTTGTGATTCTATCTTTGGAATTGCTTAAGTTATTTGATAGATGTGTTAGGTTTAATGTTAGGTAAATTGATAGTGCTTATGATTTAGTACTTGAAGTGTTGCAACAATCTCTGGTCCATACTTTTTGCAACCAACCGATTGTTAGTTGCTTTGCAAAGTTAGCTTGGACTTTTATATTCATTAAGCTTAGTTCAATTGTGAAGGTTTATTCATTTTGATTGCAATAGGGTTGTTTTGAATGAATGTTCATGATCTGAAAATCTTTAATGCCTTAGAAGATTGCACTATTTCTATAAGATTGCAGATCCATCTGGGTCAAGTAGAAATCAGTTTCTGAGGGATTGGTCCATTTCAAGTGTTTTTCATTTGCAGTGTTAATCTTAGGAGTAGTTTTAAAATTTAGGAATCTCTTTGAAACCTTATATATTTTTCTATTTCTTTTATCATTTGGGTTAAATCTAGGATTGGAAATATCATCATATTGCTAGATCTGATAAATTTAAGATTCAGTATTTGCTTGTAGTAAGGTCCCTTTGTGATTACCAGCATTTTCACATTTATCACTGAGTTGTTCATGCATTGTCAAGACCTGACATTAGAAACCTTGGGGTTATCTCTTAAGGCTTTCTAATAGAGATTTACCTTTCAAGAGAGATAGAATATCATATTCTATCTAAGTTGTTGTGCAGAAAACACCATCAACACTATGTTTTTGGAGCATTTTGAGCTAAAAAGAACCTCACGATTGCATTCAGGAGGCTGATTCAACGAATTTCAACTATGAATTTGTCCAATTTGGCCGTCAGGAACTTCTGAGGCAATTTTTTTGCACAAGGGTCTAAATGGCCCCTATACAAACTTGACTCATGTTTAAAAAAAACTAGAATTAAAAAAAAAAGTTTGTGTTTATTTTTTACAATTTATTTTTAAGAAATTCAAAAAAAATCAAAAAGGAAAAAGGTTGGGTCAATAAAAAAATGTACAAATATTTTTAAAGAAGTGCAGGGAGTATTTTTTTTGGGAGCGAGTTAATTAAAGCCCTATGGGCCCTTTCTGCCATGGCAGTGGTTGTACAGCTAGCCGACTGGCAACTTTTAAACCATCGACGATGGTTGTACAAGCCAACCTAACAACCATTTAAACCCGTCGACTGAAAAATCATACCGATAACCTTCCCCGCCATTGAATTTTTTTTGTTCACTATGAAAAATATTCTAAGTCGTGAAACCTTTTTTCTGGCACAATGGCCGCCTACACTAGTCAACAGAATATTTCATCGACTCAGGAATATTCCATCGCCAGATCCTCCCTGGGGACCCATTTTTTTCCCGAATGAGTGGGAATATTCTTAGCATATTCTATTGATGTCACCATGACATCATGCTAACATCAGCAATACAGACAGTACCTTGGCCCCCTTCAAGATCCCTTTGTTCCCTAAAAGGGGTCTTTTTTTCATTTTGGCTATAACTTGTGCATACAATGTCAAGTTTTTGCAAACAAGATATCATCAGAAAGCTAGTTCTACCAATTTTCTAGTGGTGTGGATCTAATTACCTATTTTTACTACTAGTGCATTCTACAACCTAGTGAAGTTAAAGGTGTTGTTTTCAGTCCCGGGCTCATAACTTTTGACCAGTTTCTCCATTTTTCACAATTCAAGTGGCATTGGAACTATCTTTCAAATCTCTTCAGAACCATCTAAGCACCTTTTCCAGATTTCTTTGTAGGTACATTTTATTTATATTTTTGTGTTTTTGCACTTTGGTGAATTACTTGGACATCTTAGCTCCTAGAAAAAAAATTGTTTGCATGGGATGAATCATTTTTTGTTGTTCTATACATGTTTCTATTATTTTGTCCCATTTGAGCATTGTAGACACATTTTTCATGCACATTCTCTTTTGTAGACGCACTAAGATAAAGAACCATTCTAATGTATTCTTTTTGGGGATTTTGCACATCTTGTTGCGTCTTTTGTATTCACACTATTCTATAAAGTGCCATGGGAGTTGATGTTTTCCTTTGTTTTTCCATGACACCTTTTTCAAGTGAGGATTCCTTCCACAACAACAGTGAATTCCAGTGATTCTTACCTCATGTTTGTGTGCCTTAGTTTTCACACCCTTTTATTTGCAGGTTGTTTCTCCTACAAGAACTTCTTAGACTCTACACAATTTTAGTGTACCTGTCATGGCTCTCCATTTTTCAACATTATGGAGGGGTTTCTACTATTGGTGCTAATGCTTCTTTGGTTTCATGTTGGAGTGATCTATGTATCTAGTTTTTCTTCCTATGTACTTCCAGATGCAACATACATCAACAACTAGTTACATACATTTCAGTGAGATGGATCAATTACCATATGGACACTTGCATTCCTATTTTTGGAGGTTCTTCATTTCAACACCATATCAGTCATCATTCAATAGTAGTCTACAACTTCTTTGTGCTTCAACGATGTTCTACATGTTCCTCTTTTTTGGAACATTATTTTGGTTCGAGGCTTCTCAATATTTCACCTTGATTTGGAGGCTTTTCAGTTCTTCATTCACCTTTCTCTCTTTTAGAGAGGAGTTTTCTCCTACTGTGGTTTTCTCCTTTTCTCTAATTTTGAGAGATCTTTTGTTTGTACATGGGTACCTCACTAGACCTTGTTTTTTGGGACCTATCATGCATTCTCTTTTTAGGGTTTTTAACTATTCCCTAAGTTCATCTTAAGGGTGGATGTTAGAATAATCATGCATTAGCTAATAATTAATTTATCTTTAATTGATTATTAGTAGATAATTTATTCTCATGCACTTAAGCTAAAATTAGGAGTTCTTTATAGTACAATTAACTAAATGCTTTTCTATGTTAATTGAAGTGAGAAATTATTAGGGTTTCTCCTATATAGCACTCAACCCTTATTGTATCCTCTTGGATATTTACACTTCTTCTCTTGAACTCTCAACCTTTGAGGACTTTTTTTTTCCTTGAATATTCTTGAGGTTCATTGTTGTAGCTTTTTCTTGTTGAAGAATATTGCACATATAGTTTGTAGATATCTTGTGTGGAAGGTGTCAGTGTTCATTGTTTGATCCTATGGCTCATGTTTTTCACAATTCTAACAAACTCATTGTGACAAGTCGGCCTGACAAACAACCAAACTGTCAAAACATTCACTCTAGACCAAGGCGGTAGTAGATAGACCAAGAAACACTTTGCAAACCTCTTCAACATACATATATAACATGTAGCAACACTTTTGTGCACTCCTTTTGTCATTTCAAATCAATTCATATTGGCACAAGCACTTCATACTCAAAAAAATGGTTTTGAACATACTGTTGAACAAGAAAATATCACATATTATCTTGCAGAGCAACCAAAAAGCCTAAAGAGATTTCAACAAACATTACAAATCCTTTGTACACAAACTTGATCCAAAATATGTTGACATGGATCAATTAGACACCAATAGACCAACCTACTAGGTTGCTAGAACATAGACAACACACTATCATCTACAAAACCACTAGTGGTGAACCGAATCATCTAAAACTTAGAGTGAGCAAACATACCACCTTCATAATCATAACTTCAAATTGCAAGGAAAAATAATGTGATGAAGTGGAATGCAGAGACATACAATTCACTTGTTATCATACATCCACTAGAAATTAACAGTTTCATACTTAGACAACTCCATAACACTTTGCAGTATAGCTTATGCATGAATACATGGAATATGCATACCTTTCAATTATGCAGATCTACTCTTCAAACTGTAAGAATAAAATTTTATCTGTTGAAGAATGCAAAGCATTTGATAGAGCTCCTATGTAGCCAATATTGTGCCTTAGACATATTTGAATTTTATCAACAAAGGCATTTGACATCCAACTATGAACTTTGATTGATGGTGTACAATAGTTTACTAGTGATAGCATTTTGACATTCAATCATGAACTTCAACAATCTTATATCTTTTTGATATCCAACCATGAATTTCCCTTCAATATAAATGCATATGGCATCTACAAAGGTTGAAATCAATGACAACACACTATCCGCACATTTGCAAATAATCTGCCCCTTTGTCATTGATGGAAACACCTATTGTATCTTCTATTATCTCTCCCCCTTTAACATCAAGGGAAAAGAACAGGTGGTCTTCAAAAAAACATATGAACTTCCCTGCCGATACACACTTTTTATGGTTCACTCCCCCTTACTCCAAAAAGTTCTTATATTTACATAGTGTACAATTATCTAGTCCACATAAATACATATCAAAAATATCACAAAAATTGTGCCACCAATACATACTTAGCTCTTACCAGAAGGAAGAATGTTCTTGTAAATGGACTTCAACTAATTCAAGGAGTTGTCCCATTGCTTCTTCATAGAAGTAGTGATTTGGATTTGACTCACCAAATGGGCATGAATATCTTCTACTTCTTCCAAGGAGGATGGAATACGGTTATTTTTCTCAACTCCTTCAACTCCTACCAAGAGATCTATTAAATATGATAACTTTAAGTTCACAACCTCTCACAATTGTTTCACTTAACCTTTTATCTACTCCCTTTGATCTTGCACATGTTGTAACCAAGAGTGTAGTTTCTCAACTTGTACCCTAATGGCACCATCACTGTCTTGCACTAGATCATAAGTAGTAGCCATATTTGTGATCTGCACTTCCATAACATTGATCTGATCCTTAGGAGTTTTTTTTGTAGTGGGCCATTGCAGATAGAAAAGGTATAATACATTTTTCTCCTTCATACACTTCTGAATGTCTTCTATTCAATATTTCAGCTTCTCATGTGCCTTTGCACATTTTTCAAAGTCCTCTAACAATCTATTGTTTTAAATCTTCACCTCATCTTGCTTCTCCAAATAAGTGGAATGCTCCTTGAAAGAATCCATCGATTGTTTGATCTACTGAGTAAGTAGCAGAGAAGAATCCCTTTTTGTATTGGCCATTTGAGCTTCTAGGATTTGTACAACCTCTTGCAATGTTTCTGAACTATTAACCTATTGCTACAATATCTCTTCCCTTGTAGAGGAGTGAAAGATATCAACAAGTTGCAACTCTTGCAATGGTGAGATGTTTGACATGTTTACTTTCCCATCAAACATAGTTAGTTGTCATAATTGCAGATCAATTGTAGGTTGAATCTACTTCTATTATGCAAGAAACTCTTTAATTGACTCAATGAGGGATGTTTAAACAAATACCTTTGGAGAATATTGAGCATGTGCTCTAGAAGTAGATGTGTCATCCTTCATTTGTTGGTCCTACTGACCAATGCTCTTCAAAGGAGGGATATCATGCAAAACATGCTTAGGAGAAGCATACTATTCATCATGTGTTACTTATTCTTTTCTCTCCTCTTCTACTTCATGTTGAGCAGCATCATGCTGAGGGGACATATGTGGTTGTGAACATCTTCAACGTTTCTCATTTTCTCATATTTTTAATGATTTTATTTGTCACTTCTTCAACCTCCTTCTGAATTTTGTCTCTATCATCTTTCTCCATACTCATGAGGATGTCTACTCTTTCTTTAACCTTAATTCCTAAGCTCTTTTCCAAAGTATTTTATCTTTTTCTTCCCGGGACATGGAAGATCCATCTTTTTCAATTGCTTTCTCTTTACTCCATCAAGATTGAGTTAGAATCTCTGGAGCATTTTATAGGATTTTTTTGAGACCCACATGTGTTTTCTCATGTACATTATTATTGCCCTTTCAATTGTCCTTTGGTCCTCAGAGGGACATTCAAATTCAATGCAGTTGTTTCTTCTAACATACCATGACTTTCAATCCCATTAAAGATTGCATCCAACTAAAGAGGCTCATGTGGTGGTGGTGCCAAAGGAGTTTTCTTGTTTTTCTTTTCCTTACCTTTTCATTTAGGTTTAGAAGTGCCTTCATCACACTTTTCTTCTTCTTCCTTCGTCTCTTCTCTCTCATCTTTCATTCTCTTAGCTTGTTGCTTAGACCTATGATGCTTCTTCTCAACAGATTTGGTTTCAGATGCAACTCTATTCTTAGTAGTAGTTTGTGTGGATTTAGTAGGTTGTGGAGTAGTAGCAGCAGAGGTTGATCTACTTGATCTTCGAGACACATTCTTTGCAATAGTTTCCTCATAATCTAAGATAATTTTATATGGAGTGTGGGAAAAGGTTTGTGGTGTCATCTTGGAGTACCGCAGAATACCCATTCTCTAAAATAACTTATCAACCCTCTTCTCACTAGTCTCTTATGTCTTCTTTTGGATAATTTTATCCATGATCTCTCTGTAGGTACCAAATATTTTTGCTACAAGATCCTTGGGTTTGTTCAGTGGGTTTTCAACATATCATTTTACTTAAACAAGGGAGACCTCATGAGGCAATTTAATAATCCAAGATTTCCTAGGTTCCACAGCTTCAATGTAATAGTAATAGTTATCAACTAGAAGAGTTATCTCATCCTTGTACCTTCTCACAAAATCAAAATGAATTATTTCCCTATCCTACACTACTGCTTGCAATTTTTTGAAGAAATCCCAATATGTAGTAGTGCAATCCTGAGTGTCATTGAACCCTCTGATATGATTCCTGATTTGTGCGACACTTGAAAAGTTTTCTTGCCAAATCTTTCCATTGAAACTAGGCAATTCATTCAGAAAATAAAATGCAAGATAAATTATTAGAGACCCAAACCCAAAGTTGTATACAGTCTCCATGGTTCTCTTTATATTATCAAACAATTACTCTTTCATTGGTTCACATATATCAAAGTCCTTTCCTTCCTTAACCATTTGGTATGCGGTATGAATTGTAGTGCCAGTTGTAGAGCCCTCTCTGTTGGTACAATATACTTTGTATGCTATTCCCATAGAAGTATACTTAACACCTGGATCATTGATATCACTTATGCTTAGTGTTATTTTCTCAAACTTTGCTTTGGTTTGATATAGGAGCATCCATGATTCTTGGCAATCTTGCATCAACCAAAAATATTTTTCTTTCAGTCTTGTTCTTATTTTGTTCTTGCTTTTTTCATGTTTTTGGATTCATGATCTTTGCTTACTAGATCCTGCGGATCTTAGTGTACATCGTGGACATGTTCATTTTCCTTATTCCAAGATTTGGGCGTGATTGGATCTTTTTACAAAAATTTATCGCTTCAAAATTTCATGGAAGTTTCTTGAACCAGCACCAGAATAGTTTCAAAGCCTAATGGCTAATTTGATTGTTCGTGGATCATCCCTGTGACTTGCGAATCTCGATGATGTAATCTTAAATATTCCATGGAGTGTCCCCGACCTTCCTTATAGGTCCACACTTCATTCTATGCACCTATTGATAGAGTAATTCAAATTTGAGGCCGACCTATTCATGCGCACGTTACATTTTCTTTCCTTGGATAATGTGATGATCTTTGGTCGATGCAGATGTTTCCAGAATTGTGGATATAGTATAAAGCTTGCAATCAATCATTAGAATAGAGGAGGGGAGTTAGTATTTGATTAAGTAGATTAAGATTGATCTGAATTGTAAGAGTTTAACTC
Organism: Sequoia sempervirens; assembly: GCA_007258455.2. NCBI lineage: Eukaryota > Viridiplantae > Streptophyta > Pinopsida > Cupressales > Cupressaceae > Sequoia > Sequoia sempervirens. Next base: position 49,646 of record VDFB02344218.1, read on the forward strand.
ACATATAAGAGCATATTGGAATGTTGTAATATCGAACATTTTATATTAGGCCTGTGAGCTGAATCTGTAAACTAGGATGTTTTTGGCCGAATGTGATTGAGATTTTTGTTAATGAGAATATTTTCAATTGCATTTTCCTCCAAATTCTATGTTGATTTCATTGTGTTACTCTTGATGCACAATCTGGATTGTTCTCCTTGAGGACCCTCCTATTGTGGTTGCGTAAGATTGGTATCATAGCGAGATTCATTTCTTGCGAGATCATCAGATTTTGTGAATTCCTATTGAAGATTTTTTGTAGGGTGGAAACTTGAGGATTCGACTTGCAGTTGCAGAGGACTTGTGTAAAGATGATAGGAAGAAGAAATGGTAGAGGAAATGGAGCGCATGGAAATGCAGACCCTGCTTTAATGGAGATGTTGAGAGGAATTGATGCCAGATTAGATGCAGTTGAAATGGCCCAGAGAAGAGGTCAACCAGTTGATGATGTGAGTGATGAAGAGGTAGAAGTACACGAGGAAAGAGGAAGAGAAGAAAAACCTAGTCTTGATCAAGGAGGGGAGAGGTTCATAAGAGCCCTAACCAGAGCGAATACAAAACTACATTTCAATCCATCGGATTATAATGGTAAGTTGGATTCAGAAGAATTGCTTGATTGGATTATAGAGATGGAAAATTATTTTGAATTTGAAGGTACCATTGAAGATAAGAACATGAATTTTGCTTGCACAAAGTTGAAAGGGCATGCATCCCTTTGGTGGGAACATTTGCAGATAGATAGACAAAGAAGAGGAAAAGAGAAGATCAAATCATGGGATCGGATGGTGAATAACTTGAAGATAAAGTTTATGCCTGCAGACTATTAGATCAGTTTGTTCTGAAAGTTACAAAATTTGAAGCAAAAAGATTCGAGTGTGACAGAGTATACTGAGGAGTTCTATAAGTTGAATATTAGATCTGGACATTTGGAGGATGAGATTGAGCAAGTAGCTAGGTATGTGAATGGTTTGAGTTCATCTATATTGGATGAGATTAATTTGATTAAGTTGAAAAGTGTGGAAGAGGCATATCAATGTGCCCTAAAGGCATAAGAGAAGTTGAACAAAAGACATGAGCAAAGACAGAGAGGAAGAGGTGGAAGATTTCAGAGAGGAAGAACTTTTATTGGAGGAGGAAGAGGCTCTTTTGCAAATCAGAATAAGGATAAGGAGGTCAATAAGAATGATACTTCGTATCATAGAGGTGATGAAAACTATTACAGAAGAGGAGGATATGGTGGTTACCAGAATGAAGGTTATAGAAAGGATGATAAGGAGAAAAGAGTATTCAGGGGAACTTTTTTTAAATATGGTGGAGAAGAACATAGAGCATTTGAATGTAATTAGGGAGAGACAAGAAGAAAGATAGAGAACAATAGGAGAAAAACCTTTGCTAAGGAAGATCATGTCGAATCATCTAATAAACAGGAAGATGGAGAAGTGTTGGTGAATAGAAGGGTTTTGTTACAAAGTGAAGTAGAAAAGGAACCATTGCAAAGAAAGAATTTGTTTCCGACCAGATGCAAGGTAGCTAGTAAATGTTGCAAGGTGATTGTTGATAGTGAAAGTTCTGAGAACCTGGTTTCTGAAGAGATGGTGACTAAACTGAAGTTGTAAAGGTTGAAACACCTGAAGCCCTATCAAATAGCTTGGATTCAGGATGAGCATAAGATATTGGTAAGTTGGTGCAGGAGCACCTAGAACATGTAATGCCTTCAAAAGGATAAGTTGTCAAATGTGTGTATTTAAGTCCAAAATAATGTTTCAAGGCCTAATTTGAATGTATTTCAGTCATGTAATAAGTTACTAGGAGGTCAAAATAGGAAAAAATACAAAATTTGCATTAGTGCCATATTGTCAAAAGGTGGGAAAAGTTGTCAAAATGTAAATATGCAAAAAAAGAGCATAAATCAGGAATATTAAGAGGCATGTGGTAGTTTAGGAAGTTTGCACCGATGGAGGAGTTGAAGAATCAGTTACTAATTTGGAAACATCTATAAAAATAATTGTAAGGCGTGGAGGAGGAGAACTTTGTATTCTTGTACTCAGTTTTGGAATAAAACCCCTATTTTTTGATATTGCAACATCCTTTCTATTATTTTCATCTTTGTATTGATAATTAGAAATATCAAAGCTAAATTCTTGTGTGTTCATATGTAGAAAGGAGTTAGTTATCATTTCCAAGAGTTAGGAGGTTATATTTTTAAGAGACAAAAGAATTAGAAGCAATTCCATGTGTTTCGAGTAGTGAACTTTTCACAGTGGTTTGAGAGTCTATTAAGGAATCCATGGCCATTTCACCAATGTAGGGATAGATGATCGGTGGAATGGATTATATTTTTTGTCTTTTCAATCTTGTGAAGTGTGTGGTTGAAGGGGTAACAAGAATATGAAGTCAAGTTCTTGAAATCAAGCCAATTTCTGAGTTTTCCACTTGAGAATGGAGGTTATAGGCAGGGTAATGAAGAGATAGCATGTTCATGGGCTTGGAGATGGTTTCAAAGGCCTTGGAAGACATATTAAGACATGTTTCAAGTGATGGCCGGTGTGTTGGAGGTTTGCAAGTGTTTTATTCAAGAAACCCTCAATGTTGGTTATGTTTTCAGCCTACAAACAAGGGTTTGATGGGACAGTAAGTATTTACGCCTTTCTACCCTTAAAAACTGAAGAATCCTGAGTTTGGGGGTATGAAAAAAGACTATTTGAGGTTTATTGGTGTTTTGGTGGAGATTAGTGAACACTTTGTAAAATAGGCCTAAATTTGTAGCCTTTCTTCAATGAACATTCTAAAATCTGGTGTTTTCTTTATGACACGCTATTGAGAACTTTTGGTATGTTATAATATGTTGAATAATGCTCTTGAATGTATATTGGGACTGTGAATGAGCCTTTTGATTGAAATTTATTCACCCAATTCAAGGGTTGGTTGACCTTCTAGAGGTATATGGCATTGTTGTTCAAAACTGTGAATTTGTTAAAATAGTGAAAAGAGGGATTGTTGATGTTTGAATACTACTCTATTCATGTTGTTAAAGATGCTCCTAAGTTGGGTTAAGGTGTAAAATACAAGTTTGTTAACTTGATGATTGGATGAGTGAGTAATATGAAGCCCTTTGAGCAAATTGGTGATTGACTACAAGATATTAATAATGATATTGTTGTAGCAGGAGTTTGTAACCTATAAATGGACTATTGCAGTTAAAATATGATGTGTACAGTGATTGGATTGTCTTATTATGGGCTCATAGTAGAGATGCATGGTTGGTTGTCTTGGATGGAAATAGATGCTAATGTGTATGATGAATGAATGGACTTTTTTTAAAGGTTCTGAATTTGGATTTTGTTTGATTTTGATTAGTACGATACTAATGGTGATTTGGAATAAGGTTTTGTTGAAGTGGAATACTAACTTGTTGCCTTGAATATGGTAAAGAGATGTACTAATGATGTAATTTTTTGAGTTTGAGAACTTGATGAATTTTGTAAAGATGGTGAATGGGTTTGATTTTGATGTAAAGTTATGTGAATCATAATTTGATCTTCTCCTGATTTGATTGGGATTGAAGTTCCTTGAAGAAATGATGTTGTTGTTGGATGCTTTACATCATAAGTGAATAATGTTTGGTGAAATTGAAGATAGGAAATTATCATGATGAAGTTTTGTGTGATATTATGCCTATGGATGTATGCCATGTTTTATTGGGAAGGCCTTGGTAGTATGATAGACAGGCTATTCATGATGGAAAGAAGAATATATATACTATTGTTGCTAATGGGATGAAATAGATTTTGTTTCCTTTGGAAGATGTCCCTACAATTGAGGTTTGTACGAGTACTAGAGTTTTTTTTGGGTGATGGAAGGAGATTCTTGGATGGGTTGAGACATGAGAACATGTGTTATGCCTTGGTGCCTAAGAAGACTAAAGATTTAAAGCATGTAGAAGAACAACCGAAAGAGATAAAGGAATTGTTGATAGAGTATGGGGAGATCATTTCAGATAATGTACCTGATGGATTACCACCTGTGAGGAGTATTAGTCATTGCATGGATCTAATTCCTAGAGCTAGTTTTCCTAATAAAGTAGCACACTGGATGACACCGATAGAGAATGAAGAGTTGAATAGACAAGTGCAAGAATTGTTGAAGAAGGGTTTGATCAGAGAAAGCTTAAGTCCATGTGTAGTACCTGTTGTGCTAGCACCTAAGAGGGATGGAGAATGGAGGATGTGTACAAATTCTAGAGCCATAAATAAGATCACGGTAAAGTATAGATTTCCTTTGCCCCAAATGGATGACATCATAGATTGCTTGAGTGGAGCTATATATTTTACCAAGATAGACTTGAAGAGTGGATATCATCATATCAGAATCAAAGAAGGAGATGAGTGGAAAACAACATTCAAGACAAATGAAGGATTGTATAAGTGGTTGGTGATGCCTTTTGGATTGACAAATGCATCGAGTACTTTCATGAGATTAATGAATGAGGTATTGAAGAAATTCTTGGGTAATTTTGTGATTGTTTACTTGGATGACATCTTGATTTTCAGTAAGAGTACAGAAGAACATTTTTTGCATATCAGACAAGTTTTGCAGAGGTTGAGAGAAGAGTAGTTGTTGATAAACATTAAGAAGTGTAGTTTCATGAAGGAGGAGTTGGTATATTTGGGATTTGTAATCTTTGTAGATGGATTGAAGATGGATCCTGAAAAGGTAAGAGCAATTGTTGAGTGGCCTACACCAGATATCATTGGAGAAGTAAGATCATTTCATGGATTGGCTAGTTTCTACTGGAAGTTTATTAGGAATTTCAATTTTATTTGCAGTCCTATGATAGAAACAATGAGAGGAGATAGGAAGGATTTTAGGTGGACGTCTAGAGAAGATCAAAGTTTTGAATTGTTGAAGTAGAAGGTGACTGAGCAGCCTGTGTTGGCTTTACCAGATTTCAATAAGGTATTTCAAGTAGACTGTGATGCAAGTGGGAATCCAATTGGAACAATGTTGAGTCAAGAAGGGAGACCTGTAGCTTATTTCAGTGAGAAATTGAATGATGCTAGGAGAAGATATTCAGTGTATGATCAAGAATTTTATACCATAGTCCAAGCCTTGAAGAAGTGGAGACATTATTTGTTTCCTAAGGAATTTGTGTTGTATATGGATCATCAGGCTTCGCAATATTTGAACAGTCAAGGTAAGTTATCGGAGACATAAGAGATGGGTAGAGTTCTTGCAGAGTTATACTTTTGTTTTGAAGCATAGGAGTGGAAAGTCAAATAGAGTTGTTGATGCTTTGAGTAGGAGAAGGAATTTACTGATAGAGATGAGAGTGGAAGTATTAGGCTTTGATGAATTGAAGAAATTGTATGAGGAAGACCCATATTTTGTAGAACCTTGGAGAGCTTGTAAAGAACCTGTTTCGGAGGATAGAAGTCAGTGGTTAGATTATTTCATTCAGGAGGATATGTTGTTCAAAGGAAATCAGTTGTGTATACCCCGGAGTTCCATGAGGGATAACTTGGTGAAGGAGAAACATAGTGGAGGAATGTCAGGACACTTTGGAATTGACAAGACAGTAGCCTTAGTAAGTGAGAATTAATTTTGGCCGTAGATTCATAAGGATGTTAGGAAATTTGTGCAAAGTTGTAGAGTTTTTCAAGTTGCAAAAGGGAGTAGTTAGAATTTTGGGTTGTATATGCCTTTGACAGTTCCAGAGAGACCTTGGGAGGATATCAACATGGAATTCATACTTGGTTTGCCGAAAACACAAAGAGGTAATGATTTTGTATTTGTGGTGGTAGATTTTCTAAGATGGCACATTTCATACCTTGTAAGAAGACAATAGATGCAGTACATGTAGCAAACTTGTTTTTCAGAGAAGTGGTCAGATTGCATGGATTACCTAGAAGTATTGTTTCAAACAAAGATGTGAAGTTTGTTGGTTACTTTTGGAGGACACTTTGGAAGAATTTGAAGACATATTTGAAGTTCAATTCTACATTTCACCCATATACTGATGGAAAAACGGAGGTAGTAAACAGGAGTTTAGGGAAATTACTAAGATGTTTGGTTGGGGAGAAGACTGGAAGTTGGGATATAGTCCTTGCACAAGCAGATTTTGCTTACAATAATTCAGTGAACAGGAGTACAGGAAAGAAATCTTTTGAGTTTGTTACTAGAGTTCATCCAAGAGGTATATCATAATTGAGAGACATCAGTATGGAAGGCAAGAGGAGTGTATAAGTAGAATAATTTGCAGAACACATGAAGAAGTTGAATACTCAAGTGAAACAACAGTTGGAAGATATGAACAACAAGTATAAGGAGAAAGCAGATGAGAAGAGGAGACATAAGGAGTTCAAAGTTGGAGATGAAGTGATGGTTTATTTGAGAAAGGAGAGATTTCCAGTTGGGACATACAATAAGCTGAAGATGAGGAAGTTTGGACCCTGTAGGATTTTGGGGAAATTTGATTCAGGAAATGCATATGAAGTAGAGTTACCGGATGGCATGGGTATATCGCCTATATTCAACATTGCAGACCTACACCAATACCATGAAGCAAAATTCATAGAAGACAGTGAAGTAAGATTAGAAAACTAGTTTCCTAAGCAGCATTCCGATGAGATAGAATAATTTTTGGATGGCAGAGATGGGAGGAAGACTCGAGGAAGACAGTACAAAGAATATCTTGTGAAATGGAAAAACAGACCAGTTGAGGATTCTTCTTGGATTTCTCAAGTTGAGGTAGACTGGCTTGGTTTTCCTTTAGCCCCAGCAAAGTGAGGGACTCACTTTTCATTAACCCCGGATGTCTGATGCAGGAGCATCCCTGGTTCTTGGCAATCTTGCATCAACCAAAAATATTTTTCTTTCAGTCTTGTTCTTATTTTGTTCTTGCTCTGTTCATGTTGGTGGATTCATCATCTTTTCTCACTAGACCCTGCGGATCTTAGTGTACATTGTGGACATGTTCATTTTCCATATTCCAAGATTTGGACGTGATTGGATCTTTTTCTGGAAAGTTATCGCTTCTAAAATTTTGTGGCAGTTTCTTGAACCGGCACCGAAATAGTTTCGAAGCCTAATGGCTAATTTGATCGTTCGTGGATCATCCCTGTGACTTGTGGATCTCAACGGTGTAATATTAAATGTTCTATGGAGTGTCCCTGGCCTTCCTTATATGTCCACACTTCATTCTATGCACCTGCTGATAGAGTAATTCAAATTTGAGGCCGACCTATTCATGTGCATGTTACATTTTATTTCCTTGGATAATGCGATGATCTTTGGTCGACGTGGATGTTTCTAGAATTGCAGATATAGTATAAAGCTTGTAATTGATCATTAGAATAGAGGAGGGGAGTTAGTATTTGATTGAGTAGATTAAGATTGATCTAAATTGTAAGAGTTCAGCTTGCATATAAGAGCATATTGGAATGTTTTAATATCGAACATGTTATATCAGGCCTGTGAGCCGAATCTATAAACCTGGTTGTTTTTGGCCGAATGTGATTGAGATTTTTGTTAATGAGAATATTTGCATCTGCATTTGCCTCTGGATTATGTGTTGCTTTTGTTGTGTTACTCTTGCTGCATGGTCCAGATTGTTCTCCTTGAGGACCCTCCTACCGTGGTTGCGTCATGGTCAATTATGCAACCTTCTCATTCTTCAAAAATTTCATCACTGGAAAAGGTAAAGTTGCACACAACCCTATAACCGCCTTAATTGCTTCTTTGGTGATTTTTTAGGGTTTTTCCAAATACATGAATTCTGACCAAAATGGTCCTTACCCATTCATTGTTATTGTTGATGCCAAAAAATTCCAAGCAATAGCATTATGGGAAACTCAGTTAATAGGGGACCAATTGCACTAAACTGAGTGACCTCCGAGTTTTTAAAGAAGTTGGTTCCTTTTGTATTTGGAGGTTTGGAATGGGAAAAGGAAGCAGATATATAAAATAAAGATCTAACCTAAGGTGATGTGCCAAGATGTAGGTGTGGGCACGGCAAACCTTCGTTTCATATGGGATTTAAGGGCCCGTTCAGCAATCTACATGTCCAAAAATAAAAAAGAGCATAGATGAAAATCCTAAGAAGTTAATTAAATAACATAAAATAACCTCCATACACATTTACTAAAAATAAGAGTTCAAGACATGTTTTGAATCAATAAACGTATATTGAAATTATAGAAGTTCTGCAAATAAACTACTCAGTACAATAACAAGGTATAATGTTTTGTTAATTAGCTAAGAAATAGAAAGGTTGAACAAACATGGCACAGTCTGTGTATCTTAATACAATAATCTAAAAAAAACACAAAGGCTTGGTGTCTTTCCACAATATTTTTGTGTATTCTCCAAACTCTGAACCTCTTTTTAGAGAGTTGAAGCAGTATATAAAGAGAAGCATCCCACCACTTGAGAGGAAGTAACCGAAAAGATTCCCTGGCACTAGAAATGATGTCCGTCACAATGATTTCCCATGGCCATTGCAACATAAAAGATTCTAAAGCACCGAATGTGAACCAAATATTTTTGGGTGTAGGATGTTGTCTCTTTTGCACAATTAGGGTCTTTCACCTAATGGAAAGAGATAGATCCCACACCCAAAATCTAGGTGGTTCACTCAAACTAGTGTATGTATGATGTAATTATGACTAAATGAAATGATCTAGATGCAACAAACTATTAAAAGCTATTGATTATCAAGTGAAAACTATTGAAATGTAGCTTGTTGGAAAACACATTATGTAATGTAGAAACACCTAGAAATGAATGCAAATAACAACAAAAATGAATGAAACTGAAAGTGTGCACTTGAGATCTTTATGGAGACTAGAAATGACTTATGGAATGTTGTCGATCCTGATTTTTAAGCCTGGTGGGACTCATTCACCATCCTAGGTGAATCAGTCCCAGTTCTATGAAACTATTTCAGAACTCATTTAGGACAAATGGGTATCCAAAAATGCAGAAAACCAAAATCAGGCCTCGTAGTGGGACTCATTCGCCACCCATGGTGAGTGAGTCCACTTTTTAATTTCTAAAGATTCAAAGGTGGAAACAAAAGCCCTCAGTCTACACTTTCTACTTCTCTAGGTGTCTGGTTTTGAAACTGTCAAATTTGGGCCTAAAAGTAACTTTCTATTGATATTTTGACTTATCCAATGAAGAGATGACTTGAACAACTTTGAAATGCAATCTTCAATGATTTCTAAGCCTCCAAAATGTATAAATTTGTAAACACTTTAGACAAGAGATAAAAATGTTGAGTGTTAGGGCATCGGGGTTTGCCTTGGTCAAACCCCTTTTTAGGTAATTAAACCAAAATGAAGAATGTAACAAAACATGAAATAACAGAGTTAGAGACTTTTCAAGAAGATTGATCTTGAATTTTTGTAGCAAAATATGAAGAATCTACCCTTGAATGTCTGAAAAATGCAATCTTGATGTCTTAGAATGCCAAAACCCTAACTTGCTTGACTTGAGGACATGATGAATGATGAATGAATGATGATGAGTTAAGATCATTATGAATTAGGTTTTAGAGATTTTATTTTATAGGAAATTCTCCTAATTTTCCCATAAATTGGATCCCCAAGGCTATATGAGTTAATATCATTATGATGGCAAGGCTATATCTCAAATGAGACTCATTCGCCACCTTGGGCGAATCAGTCCCACCTGGAAGGGACTCATTCACCATAGATGGAAAATTAGTCCCAGAGGGGTCCATTTGCCAACTGGGTTGTTGGGGAATGCATAAATTAGATTTATATGATGACTTTGTCAGTTATTTGATCAATTTATGCCTCGAGATGCACAATATGGGATAATAGGGGCCTATTAGAGATTATGTAAAGGTAAATTAGGGCTTGGGACACAAAATTCAATGTGAAAGTGTGATTAAATACACTTTACAACACTAAAATGAGGTCCACACAACCTAGGAAGGCACAACATCCAATGTGAATGTGTAGGACACATTACAACACTAGATTAGCATTAAGTTTATTTTACAAGCCTTGTATATTGATGTGATAATGCAATTAAATACATTTTATATTGTTGAATTAAGGGGAAATGGGTTCATTAAGTCTAGAAAAGCGTGAAAGTCTCTTACAACACTTTAGAACACCTTTGCAAGACATCGTTAAATGCATTTGAAAGGGTCCAAGACCTAGTGTGGATGTGAAAAACAACTCACAACACTAGATGAAGACCTCCTTAAGTCCAATTTATCATCAATTATTCCCCAAGTCAAGCAAGTTTCCTTTCTTCTATGGTACATTTAGCCCCCATTTTAGTGAGAGGATGAACTTGCTTCAAACTCACACTAAAGTAGACATTCAAGAGAGGTTCAATTGTACTGATACAGATGGTCTAGGATAAAAAATATTGAGAAGGCGGTCAATCCCCTAGAATCCAAGATCCTAAGTAAAGTCGACAATAGTGCAAAAGGACACACATAAGGTGCAACAAAACAAGATACATGATCATGCAATGGCAATAACTAGGAAGAATAAAAAGATGAAAATAAGGTGGATCAAGCTTCAATCCTTTGTCCAACACATTGTGGATCAAATCTAGGTTTTTGTCCAAAAATAAAATGCATACTCACTCTAGGGTGACGAAACTCTTAGTTGTCCATAAGGTGAGAAGGCCCAAAAGGTGAGAAACATATGCTCGGTTGGTATGTACTCACAAACACATAGGTGGCTATGGGGAAATTCGTGCCTCAAAATGGGCTTCCTGCTCAACCATATTAAAGCTATACCTCCTGATAACTTTAATAAGGCACTACAAAGGAAAATGATTTTCGAGCTCTATGAAGTAAGCAAAACTTCATAAGCTTGACACTCATAGACATTGTTAATGCAAAATAGTGCAAGGACTTGTTCAAAGGGATTTTTCTTAATTCGTGCAAGGTCTCATCTTAGGGAACATCATGCTTAATGTTTCCAAGAGAGGATGTGTCAAAAGAAGTATCACGGTCTTGAAGAGAATCAAACCCAATGACTCCACCAAGAAAAGGACTCATCGCAAGAAGAAAGAAATCGCACAATGAAATGTGAATGGTTATGTATGCCCCTACTTTAAAGAGATTGCAAACACTAGGATTGTGAGAAATTTCTTTAAAGTAGAAGAAGAGGACATGAGAGCTTACTTGGGAAGCCCTATGCCAAGTCATATGTTTTCGAGAAGCTACATCATGAAAAGGGGGGTATGTCACATGTGATCCAACTTAAGGTACATCATCCACATCCCAAGCTTGCTCTTATATATTCATGAAAGGTTAATGACTAGCCAAAGGAGGCAACAACATATGACATATGAAGATAAGGCTATTTTCCCCCACTGAGTTTAGTACAAAGGTGAGCCGAAATGATTGATGAAATGAATAGTAGAGTGAAAATCAGTATCAATTAGAGGAATTAGGTGCCCCCACATAAGGAAGAACACCAAACTCCTTAAGATGTTGGATTTTACTATTCAAATCCTTGCATTTATTAGTGGAATGATCGTGAACTCTATGATATGTGCAAAATGAAAAATTGTAATAGCATTTCTTTCGAGTTCATGGGGGAAGGGATATCAAGTGATCTTGGAGGAGTCTCGACAAGATACCTGCTTGATCAAGGGGAGAAATAGTTTCTATTGTTGGTGGCAAAGAGATGTCTTGCTTAGTACATGCTATCATACCTACGCAAGGCTCTTTAGATTGTAATATTTTTTTCTCACTTTTATAGCAGGAGGGAAAAGCTATCAAATACAAATCTTTAGTGCTATGCGAGATGAAATTGATGTTAAGCAATGATTTATTTGTGTGTTTTGGTTTAGGAGAAATATGAAGATTGGTAGTGTCGATTAGCTTAGGATGTTCTACAGTTAAAGTTGGTTTAGAAGGGTGTTTTGTGATAGTATTGATGTTAAGGGATGGCTTGTTTATCTCAATCAAAGGATAATAACTAAGACCATGATTTGTGTGTTGTGTATTAGGCTCTATAGGGTTGTAGATACCTTGTTCTAGAGCATCACATCATTTTCCACTATATCCAAGTTGTTTCATGAGTTCATAACCTTTTCCATAAAGCTTCTTCATTGCGTTTGAATTCGGTGGTTGTTCGTGACTAAGTTCATCATAGGTTGTGGTTGAGGTGGATGCTTGTGAAGGATTGTCCAAGTTTTGTGTTGACAAAATTGTGGTTTCTTTTTCCTTGCTAGAGTCTTTGTGTATGATCTAGTATTCTCCGAAGGAGGTGGGTGTGAAGTCTAAGGAACCCCAATCATCATCTAAGAGCTTTGAAAATGGTTCAAGATGTTGGATGGGGTCCACTTTTTTGGTTGGTGTTAATGTGTTCAAGGGATTCTCTTTGTCTTTCTCAATGTTTAAACAACTGTTCAGATGAGGGTCAGCTTCAAGTGTGTACACTTTTTTGTTTTAGATGTATTTCTTTTTTTGATGAAGAGTAGAAGGAACACCATTCATTGTATGTGTGTATGTTAAAATATGTAATCTAAATGAAAACAAAAACACAATTAATGGAACATTATACTGAAGAAATTGCTAATTAATTTAATTTCAAACAAAGAAACAAAACTTCCTCAGAAGCATTCCATCTTCCTCTATCTACAGAGATTCGAAGCTGCTGCTCTCAGATTTGCGTAAGCTCAGCTTCTCCAAATGGCTGCTGTAGAATGAGTTATGCAAAAGGAAATTCTATCCTATATGCTAGTGAATGTGAAAATGCTCACGGATATGGACAGGGGCTGTGGATTATGCACAGGGGCTGTAAACGGAAGATAACATGATTCTATGCTATGATTCTATGCTATGCTATGAAACTTGAATACTGTGAATGCTAAAAGCTTAATGCAAATTAACTATAATTTTCTTACTGAAAGCTCCTATATGATTTGGAGTACCCGACAGTCTTATTTATAGATTTTTGCAGGCACAATCCTGGCTGGCAAGGATCAACGGCTGTAAGATTGTCTGGTGGAATTGAAAGGTGAGAGATGGAGAGGTTGAGAAGAAGATGGAAGAGGTTGGAAGGTTGGAGAGAAGAATGGATTCTTGTCTTCAACCCACGAAAACAAGCCTGCACAGAAACAGAGAAAATTAATTTTTCTGTTTTGACCGTTTGCTTCCACAGATGTTGAAGATAATCCCCAAATTAAATAAATAAATAAATTTATTGAGTTTGATTTTTGATTTTTAGAACTATGGAAGATTTAATTAAATATTTTGTAATATTTAATTGTAATATGACTTTAGAATTAATTAAATATTTTAGAAATATTTAATTACAAATTGATATTAGAAGAATATATTTAAAAGAGAGGAATATTTAATCTTTTATTTGAATAAAAATATCCAAGTCAAGATTATTGATAATTAATATAAATAAATCATAATGTTTATTTAATTAATTAAGAAATGAATAAAAAAAGATGATTAAATAAACTTATTTATTTATTCGAAATGAAAGAATGAACAAATATAAATAAATTATTTAAATTTATTTATACGTAGATGAAATTGGAAGATTTTAATTAAATATTAAAAATATTTAATTAATTACCAGACAATGTGATGTGACAATTTTTAGGTGTATACAATATGAATCCATGGTCTACCTAAGAGAAGGTTATGTGTGAGATCATTAGGCATAACATGGATCGGTGTTTCCAATGTGGCCACTCAGACTATAATAGGTAAAGTCATCACACCAAGCAATTGTTTGCTTATATTGTCAAATCCCCTGATGGATAAAGGATCGGGTTGAATGTTTGATTTATCGACACCAAGTCTATCGAGAAGGTTCACTCCACATACATTAAGAGCGGAACCAGTATCCACAAGTTCTCTTAATCCCTTTTCATTCATATTGAGTGATGATCATAAAAGCTTCATTTTGTCTTTGCACTTCCAAAGGAGGAAGCTCACTTTGATGGAAAACAATGTCAGCATTTATGGCTTGAATCATGGCTTCTATATCATTTGGTTGTGTATTATAAGGGACATGAACCTATTGCAAGGCTACTTGAATCATGTTGTGATAGTGAGGGGAGGCTTGAATAAGGTCCCATAATGAGATTTTAGTAGGAGTATTCTTTAGCTGTTCAACAATATTGTACACCTTTCCACTATGAAGACCTGGTAAGATAGGTTTAGAGGGGATAGGATTAGGAAAAGGTAAGGGTGTTGGGGTTGTTGCAGTAGTTGCAAATTATTTTGAGTGTTATATGTATGAGCAATGGTATTATGATTTAGTT
>VDFB02344219.1:0-69627 GCA_007258455.2 Sequoia sempervirens
AAATCCGGACATGGGATTGAGCTTCTCCCACCTTCCTCCTTTCTTTGGCACAGACAAAGGTCCCCAAACGATTACCTATTTCCTCAAGGATGCTCGACTTCCAAAATTTTGTAGGGAGGTTTGGCAAAGAATACCAATCTTGTACTGTCTCCACGACATGAGAAGAAGGGTTAAAGCCCACCTTCCATCTCCTCAAGTAAAAGCCGCTCCCATCCAGAAGCCAAACCCCATTCACTATTTCTTCTCGAAGCGCCCTATTCGGGCAAATCACCAAGAAAAAGACGTTCTTAAGAGATTTAAACTGTAGCTCCTCACCCCAACGTGATTTCCACCATTTGACTAGATAATCCCTGTTGAGACCCTTGCCATACCATCTCCCAATCAAGCCCAAATTTTCCAATCTTAAAACTTCCACTTGAAGCTTTACTACACTCACCACCAGGGTAGCCCGACCACCCGCAATTCCATTCCCAATTTTCACTACCGGTCTTTTGACTTCCCCATTCTTCACCTCTTCCCTAGCCTCCTCCCATTCCGATTCAGACTTCTTCCTTTGCCACACTTCCTTAGTAAAACTTTTCCTTCTACTAGGGTTTTTGCCCTGACCCTCTTCTTCCTTCCTTGCCAGGCCTCCATTCCCTTTGAAACCACCTTCATTCTGTCTCAATCTCCGAAAAGCATCATTTCTATAACCGCCTCTTCTTTGGCGACCCCTAATACCTTGACTGTCGTTTTCCTTCCACCTACCATCGCGACCCCACCCCTCAGCACGTGAAACTTTTTGAACGCCTTGCTCCAGTCAAGCCCATCTATTTGAATGCCAAACCCCAACGTTATGCACCTGTTGGTTACCTTTGTAGCCTTCCTAGTTCCTCCCAGAACGATGCCTTGTAGGTGACCATTTCAGACCCATGTTCTCACACTTGAGCACTCAATCTCTTGTTACTTTGCAATTGCATGAATTTTTTCTGTCAACTGGCTTTATACATGCTTGGCATGGATCATAAATTGCAAAATTGTTTTACCTCAACCTTTGGCCTATATGAGTTATACATCATGATGTTTATGGTTTTACCTTCAAATAGGAAAATGCATCGTATTAATGATAATATTAAAACAAGGTGATGATATCTTTGTTAACCATGCATTTGAAAGGTGAGGCAATTATAGGGTATTTAAGAACAAATTGCATTTTGATTTTCTGGAAATGCTAACTGATTGTTGATATGCTTACAAATGGCACAATTTGTTATCTAATTAAATTTTTATTTAATACAAATGTAGTCCATGTTATTAAAACCCATCATCCTCAGGCTGATTTGGAAGTGGCAATGGTGCTTTCAGTTGACCATCTGACAGAGTTTTTGGTTGGCCGATTGACTGTTCCAATTGATTTCCACAGCTAGATCTGGCGATTTCTCCTTCTTGGCAAGAAGATAAAGATGAGGATGACAATGGTTGGGATCACTCCAGACCCTATTGTTGTATGGGGCAAGCCGGATGACAGGGGTCTACCACTCTCTGCTAGCACTACCATGACCACTTAGCGACTTTTTATATTGTTTTTAGTATGCTTCTTGCTTGTTGGGTGCAGCCCATGTGACTTTTTACTTTCTAGATACTGCCCATGTGACATTCAAGATGTACCTTTTTACCATCCAAACTATTCTTTGTGAATATATGTATTATTATCTTTAATTAATAAATATAAACACTTATTCATAAAAAAAAGAAAAGAAAAAGTGAAGTTTGAAATCTAGACAAGGTTCAATCTGTTATCTTATTGCACTTCTATTTATAATAATGCAGTCCATAAACCCGGGCCTTAATAGAGCTGAAACTTGAGGGTAAAATTAGTTAGGCCATGACCTGGTTTAGATATATACGTAAATATAACGTGTGTGTTGTAAGAATGCAGCTGCACCATTGTCTTATTCAAACGATTAAATGCTTCTAGTGAACAGAAACATGATTTACTATATTTACATTATTGATTTGTAATGCATTGTTGCACAAGTCAGTTGACTTGAATTATGAGTAGAGATGATTATTCTCTTTCGATATTCTAGAGACAAAATTGGCCGACAGTTCCACGTGTAGAGAATCTGACTGGCAAGCATTGTAACATTTACAAAAACATTTATACAGTTATGTAAAATTTTAATAAGTTAGAAGTTTTGAAGGACGTCGATGGATCCTAAGAAAAATAAAGATACAAACTTGTCATTCTTAATAACTAAAATTGGAGTGTAGAATTTTAAATATGTTAGATGTCTAATTTTGTGTATTATTAATTATTTAATATATTTGAAAATTTGTCTTCTAATTTCGGTTGTTTGGTCTATCGTGTAAAAGGTAGGCAAATCTTTGTGTGAAATATTATCAGTATGAAGTCCAAGCCTAAGAGAAAAATGAAGTGCAGGCTACACCTATATCTAATATTTCTTAAATTAAATATGAAAACTGTTCAATTTTTACATTATTTTATGAAAAGCTCAAGAACACAGTTCTTCTGGTCTATAAATTACCTTCACTCCTTTTTTATTTGCAGTCGATGACATTTTCCTTGTTTAATTGTTGGACTTATAACTCTACAGCTTTCAATTTCGACAGACGCATTATAGGACATTTTAAAACTCAGTAGATGATATCTGTCTTCCGAAAGCCCAAGGATCGAGAGTACCGAAATACGTATGGAGATGCATCTAGCGGGTCCACTCCCCTAAAATAATAGTTGAACTTTGAAGGCAAGCAAGGGATGCAACCTATTTACCAAAAAATAAGCCAATAGATAATGACATTGGAATGCCTATGGGCTCCTAATCATGTCTATGAACAACAAAATCTTGCAGAAGAGAAACTAATTTCTTGTAAAATGACCGAAATCTCAATCCACTATATTATGAAAGAAATATTATTCTCTTGTGGCTCCTGCATTTGCATTTAACTTTAGCTGGTTGAATTTTTGAACCATAAACATATGCTCTTCGTAGCTGCTTGAATGCAATATGTTCTGATTACCTGCTTGTTAATAAATTCACGTCAACCAAAAAGTTTATTTACATGCTTCTAAAAGCATATCAATAGGAAATTCAAGACCCACGTAGACATCAATGTCCAAAGCAATGAAAATGATCTCTCCGATAACAATTACTGGACTGTGACAGTGAAAATCCCTGATTAACTGAATCCGGCTTGATATGAATGCACCGAGAACAAAGGCTAAAGATCCTTATTGATAATCCTTTGATTCTTGGAAATTGATATTTCAATAACCTGCCCCACAATTATAACAGTGGTGTAAGTCCCAACATGCTAGCTTTGTTAAGGAATCAAATACAAACAGACTCTAGAATTGAAGAAAAATAATTAAGTCATTCTCTCACAAACCCATGTAAATTCAAAAGGTAACTCACATCGTCAAGAAACATGCAATTCCATTTCGGCTGGTTCAATAATGGTATTTGAAGGAATGCTCACTATGAAATGAGTGGCTCTGGGCCATATTCCAGTTCTGGTAGTTTTTCAATCCTGCAAAAAGAAATTCCTATAAGCCATATTTAAGTAAAATTTCATGGTTCAATACAGTTGAAAGAGAGACCACCTTTCAATACCAAGAAGGTCATCTTGAATCAGTAATGTACGACACAGCACAAATATGATGATTAGAGAATTTATTTTAAATAATAAATTGAGATGCCCTTGCAAAAATGATAGAATTAGAAAATTATGAAATTTGACACTTGAAAATACAATATATCAAGTTTAATTTTCCTTCTGTAACATTTTACTGCAATGAAGTCGTCAAACGCTTTATCATTATTAAGCAAAATGCAAAGACAATACCTCTGTCTGATTTTCAATAGACCTGTTCCTATTGGCATCGGTATGCCCATGATAATGCACTCACTTACGCCTTCAATTTGATCAAGTCTACCGTGAATGGAAGCATCAAAGAGGTGATCGGTGGTTTTCTCAAATGATGCAAGCATTAAGACACTGTCTTTCATCTTGGCAATGCCAAACCTTGTTATTCCTAGCACTTCACCCTAATTAAAACAAACAAAAAATTTCAGGTAAGCAGAGGAAAGAGAAGAAACTTACATTCCGTTGCAATATTTCTTTTCCAACAGTAGCATAAAGCATTCCTTTAATGAAAAAATGCCCTAAAAACTTGAGTAACGTAATTCTTTCTAGTAAGTTAGATAAATAAAATCTCAGAACACCTTGATCTTATTGTCTGAGTCCATTTCCACAATTATTGCTCGAATAAAAAATTATGTTTCACAATCAAAAGAAAGCTTAATTAAGAAGCATATCATGGTTGCTGCTCGTAGAATTGGGTTTTATTCCCATTCTATATGTAATTACAATAGCCTGTAACAGAAGCATTCTACTACGTGATATAGCTCTCAAGTCGGTAACAATTCATATGCTCAATATTAAGCCTATACATGATGTCACACAGGTACAATTTTTTATTTTAAAGAAAAAGGGAAAAAGGGTTTCCAAAAAGTATGGACGTGGAGAATGAGTCCTTAATCCCCAACAAAAGCATATACAGGTGGCATGGATAAAAAATTGAAGTTAGAATATGAGGTCCTTCCATCCAATGATATTTAGGGTTTTGTTTATGATCCTATACAGAACAAGAATTAACCACATTAATTTAACACTTGACTGCAAAATTACTGATTCGAGTAAATCACATTAGTTTAACACTAGACTGCAAAATCAATGATTAAAGTCAACCACAAAATTAATTATTCAATGTACTATTTATGAAGTAAATTGCTATGACAAATGTGAGTTCTAGCATTAAACCTTATCAGCAGTACAACAATTGAGTCAAAGGAGATCACAGAGATATAGGTGTTTCACATCCGCATTGATGGATAAACAGTGACCATTTCAAGCAGTCAAAGCTTAATACATAAATAGTAAACCTTACAATATGGTGTATCCCTTTTATTGGCTCATACCAATAAATAAAACCTGCTGCAAACAAATGCTGGAATTTGTGAAAAATGTAAAATGGCGAATTGTGAATATAATCCATTTCTACATGATCCAAAAATTGAAGTGAGGAGTTTGAACTTCACTAAAAACATTACAACATTAGGCACAGAGAAACATTACTTAAACTTGCATGAAGCTATAATTATAATTTAGATGACAAAAGAGGCCAAACAAGGCAGCTTCTATCAATTGCAAGGTTGGCTCAGTAAGCATCAAGAAGAGACAAGTACACGAAAACAAGACTCGTATTTGAATGACTAAGAATAAGTACAAAAGAATAAATTCTCTACAATAATAGCAGGAATGATCTGGTGTCCACTAAACTAATGCAGTTATCTACTCCATTACTAAAAAATAGAATAAGGCTTATGGGGAGAGTTTCATAATAATTTTACAAATTAGAATCGAACCGATTTCCAAATACATAATACAATTCCTAGCAGATGGATAATCAACTCTTCGGCATAGGTAGAAATATTCATCTAATAAATTTCTATCATACCGAACAATCTGCTGACATTGGCAGAAAATTGGAAAATATGTAAAATGTGCAGAGACAAGTCTTAAAAGACACTTCAACCATGGAAAACTTCTCTGAATGGCTATTGATTCTGAAACAAACAATTCAGAATCATTTCAAGAAATACAAATGACACTGTCAAAATTGAAAAAACACACTGATGCCCCTAAGATTGGGCAAATTGAGGATATTGTTCATGTGATGGCATAAATGGACAAGCTGCAATTTCTATTTTGATCTTGAATATTTTTTTTCTGTTATTGCATTTTAACACTGGTACACAGGGACACGTCCCTAGGCTTTTTCTGGGCATTCCCATGCTTCTCACACTTTGGAGACGAGGATGCCTCAGAAATGTGTACGGGACTGTCACTAATCCCCTAACTGGACCAGGAACATCTTGGAAATTGCCAGAAACATCAGGAACAACTGGGGATGCCAATGATGTTCCCTGCTGTCCCAGATGGCTTGGGCTAATATAATATATAATAATTTGAAAAAAAACAAGGAATAAAGGGGTCAGGGAGCCTTGAAAAAAAATTAAACCTAAAACAAACACACTTAGAATGAAGAACATAAAAAAACACTCATTTTGTTGGAATTGATTGTCATTGATGTCAAAGGAGTATGAGAGATTGTTAGAATATTGTCATTGATATCAAAATGTAATGTCCCCTTATTAGAGACATAAAATGCACAAGTTAAGGTCAAGAAATTTATTTACCAGCACCTAATTTTGCACATGCACAATTCTAGATTGAACGTTTTAAGGATAAGGCAGATGCATTATCAGCTAGTGCATAAACACATCATAAACTGATATGACTTATTACTCTTGATCAGAATAGATCTTTGCCTTGTTTCCTCTTTCCTAAACCCCATTGGAGGAGGGACGCCTTACAGTGCTGAG
Organism: Sequoia sempervirens; assembly: GCA_007258455.2. Classification (NCBI taxonomy): domain Eukaryota; kingdom Viridiplantae; phylum Streptophyta; class Pinopsida; order Cupressales; family Cupressaceae; genus Sequoia; species Sequoia sempervirens. The sequence goes on from VDFB02344219.1 coordinate 6,450, forward strand.
GGCGCGTGACCAATCTCCAAGTGGATTCCCTCCAGGCTTATTACTGTCTTGGGCCATCCATCATGGGATCGAATTACCAGCCTTTCCCCCCCACAACCATCCTCTCCTTATTGAGTGTTAGCAAAAAGGAATTTTGGCTTGAAGTCTTCTTCAAGGTAAAGTCATAATAGCTCAACAAGACACATATTCTATTCTTACATATCAAATCAGTGACATAGATCCATTATTCATATTTTGCAATAATTGATAACTCAGATATACAGAGCTATTATCCATGACTAATAATATATATAATTGCATACCATAGTAAGATATAACATACTACAAGAATAATAAACGTAATATCTCATACTCATCTGTCGGTTGCTATACTGACAAAGATATCTGAAATCCTGATTTCATTCTCCTCCTAATTGATCCATCTGTCCTTGACACTTCGAAGATATCATTAGTATGAATCAAATAAATAAGAAGCTATTTTCCCTTTGTATATTAAAGAATTATAATTGCTTATAAGGTTCAATAATTGCTGCAAGCACCATTATTGGATAATCATAAATGATACCCATTTATATCTATACATGGTGTTTGTCCATCACCTATGATGCATATATGAATCACAATATATATGTTTAAGTACATTTATCAGTTATTAGTTGTCATTTAAATTTTTAATATATTTATCCATCATCTAAATTTATATTATATTTAACAAATATCATTTTCTAAATATATATGGTATTTATCACTGCTGTTTTAAAATTATGAAAATACTTACCTATTATTTAAAATTTATTAAATGCTTACCATACTAACTGCTGATTGATCTGCAAATATTTCTCCTCTTCACCAGCCACGACATGCTGTATCTTTTGATGATCAGATTTAAAGAATATACTTTTTTTTAAATGATTCTTCTTTCAGAATCTATTCCTTTTTACCATTAATAGATGCTTGCTATTATCTTTCTTTTCCTTATTCACATTCCATTTTCTGCCACAATATTGTTCTGTTGTGTTGACTACAGATTTAGTCATATTATTAGACTTTATTTATTTATTTTCCTAATGACAGATCTCATTATAATTTATTTCTGATTCTTCCTTATTTTCTTTTCTTGTAGATGTTCCTTCCCCTTTCCTTTGAAAGTCCAAGTCTATTCCTTTAAATACCCCACGATTTGGTGGAGGATCACACCCTTTCCCAAACCTTGGGCTCCTTAGAATAGTCACGTCTCTTTTCTTGAGCGCTAACTTTGTCTTACTTAATATGCTAAATGCCTCTAATACTATTCAATCTTAATGATGACTCTTTGTATCGATGCTTTATTGATTGGTTTATTAAAGTCTAGTCACCATTAATATCATGTCATGTATTTATAATATCATTTATTATATTTCACACATAATATTATTTATTCTATTTTATAATTATAATGATGTTTTTAGACTGGATTCATATATAGTAAAAATATATGAAGTATTATATTTTAGATTGCATTTATTTACATACTTCAATATTTATTTGGTGTTTTTAAAACTAAAATATAATAGCATATATTGTTATTTTTTTTTTCATTTATTTGTATTTCGAGGTGTTATAATTTTGGGGACATGACACAAAACAAATGAATGAGACTATTGTTAGTGATGTCAAATGCAAAAGATCAGAAAAGCATAATAGAAAATATCTTGGAGGTGATGTGAACAGTCTCGTTAAAAATACATCATTTAGTGAAGAGGTGTGATTTGTTTTCAAAGGTTTTAAATGGTTAATAAAGTTTGTGTCTCTTTGTTAAGAGATGTCTCCCTTCATAGAGGCAAGAAGATACAAAAAGATAAAGAGTTGTGGAAAGAAGTGTGGAGAACAAAAAAGATACATTATACAAGCACAAGCAGATTTAAAGGAAGAAAATAATAGATCATTCAAAGGCAGCCATTAAGGAGAAATAAAAAGAAGAAAGAAAAAGTGTTCAAAGGCAGCAATTAGTCTTAACAAAAAGACACATCCTTGTAAAGAGTTATCTCTTTTCAAAGAGATGCAACTCTTCGTTGAGATGTGAGAAGATTAAATAAGAAGAGTAGAAAAGAGAAGTGTGTGTAAAGATTAAAAAATTAATTTAATTAAATAAAGATTAGTTTTAATCAAGAGTCACAAGGGTACAGTGAAGGGTTATGTCTCAAGATGAGACAAGATATATAAGAAAAGTCATTCCATGAGATGAAGTGTGTGTGAGTTTTATCATTCAAGAGTGAGTGAGGAATAAAAGAGACAAGGTTTTATCATTCAAAGAAGAAGTGTATGGAATTGTAATATGTAGCATGAAGTAAATGAGAGGTATACAGAAAAATGAAGTGAATGAATATTAATTGAGGATTTGGTTAAGAATAGTCAAGAGACATGTTGAAGAGCTATGACCATTAAAGAAATAATATATATATGAAGAGACATATCTATTCTAAAAGATGCATCGTTTCACTAGCTTATGAAGATATAAAAGATAATTGCAAATAGAAGTGAGAAGTGTGAAATGTGAAGATAAGTAAGAGGAAGGTGTGTGAGGAATAAGAGTTTATACTAGATAACACCTAGAAATCAGCAAATGAGAAGATAAAAGGAAGATCATTAAAGAAAGGTTGAAGACAGATTTGTAAGAAGGATTCACGGCAGATTTGTAAAAAGAGTTTATGGCAGAATTATAGGAAAAATATATGTATATGTAAAAGAGATGTATATGCAGATATGATTGAGGAGGAAAATGTAAAAGAAGATTTATTCTCATGAAGACAAGCTTTTATTGAAGAGGTTGGTGCCTCATATTGGAGAGGTTGGTGCGCCATATTGACGAGGTTGGTGCCTCATATCAAAGAGATTGGTGTCTCTTGCTGAGTTTGTGCTCAATTGTGAGGATTGGTCTCTCTAGTGGGTTGGTGCTCACAAATTGTAAAAGAGGGGATTGGAGTCTCCTATAGGTCGATGCCTACAAAGATTGTAAAAAGTTTCATATAAGCAATATTTTGCTATGGTTTGCTCCCGTAAGGGTCCCCACATAAATTGTGTGTTCTTATTGTGTTCCTAATTGTTAGATGTTGCATGGTTATTATTGTTATAATTTTCCTACTCCCTCAATGCCGCACCATTAACAACTAAGGAAGTGTTGTCATTGTGCTTTTTTTAGTTGGAAGATTCCACAATCCTCTCTACTCCAATTGTGCCTACTACATCTAGAGCACCGAACAGTGCATATCTATTTGTTTTGTAATCTAAGGTTTTCTTCCCCTATGCTAAAACTAGATGCTATCCTAAATTGTGTCCATACAATGGCAAAAAATTAGGGGAGAGGGAGCCAGGGGCATAGCCTAAGCTACAAAAGACACCTTGGGAGGAAGAGGACTCCAAGTGGGAGAGGCTGAAATTTTTGAGAGCAATGCCATAAGCTATCATCTTTTCATTTCTTTTTATATTAATATTATTTTTTAATTTTAAGTGTTCAAATTCAAAATGATTGTTTATTTTATATTTTCAATATTTACATAGTTTACTTTGGCCTATTATTTTAATAATTATTCTAAATTTTTATTTATATAATTTTATGTTTAATTTTGTGAGATTTTAATAATAGTAAATATTTATATAATTTACACTTTAATTTATTTTATAATTATTTATGATTGTATAAAGAGATTCTAGTAGAAAACCATGTTTGAGCTTTTGAATCAATGTTTCAGATCACACTTTGTGATCCTTCATCAAGATGAAGAAAAGAGATCACGAAGTGATTCAAAAGCTTGGACATTGTTTTCTTCTGTAATCTCTTTATACAAGTATAATGGATTGTGAAAACCATTGTTGGCAAACTCATTGAAAACTCGTTGAGTCAAATGACCAGCGATTATTTGCAATGTAAACTTGTCATAAAAACTCGCTAAGTTTCTCGCAAAAACTCACCAAAATTTTGGCGAGTTTTCGCCAAAAGCTTGGAGAGTCCATACCAAAAACTCGCAGGCACAAACAAAAAGGCTGCTGCATAAAAAAAGCCCACAAAGTAAAAAAAAATCTTATATTTTGCTCTACTCTGCATAAAAACCCTTCCCAATAGTAAACACACCATTTACAACATTTTGCCACGAGGAGAGAAGATCAAAAGGGATCTTTTGGTGAATTTCAAAGGCAAAATTGAAGCACATGTAGGTTTTTTGCTTTTTATTTTATTTTGTTTTGTTTAAATCATTTTACTTCATTTTGGCTGCAAAATGTTGCATCTAAGTTTTAAAAAAATCATCATATGCCCAAAAATAAGATTTTTGCATTTAAATTCCAAAAAATAAGATTCACCACTATTTTTTGTTATTTTTTTCTAATTTTTTCATTATTTCATTTTTTTTTCATACCAGCTTATTTTTTTATTTTCATCTCTTTTTTTTTCAAAAATAATGTTAGGAATGTTTAGATTAGATTAATTTTTTATTGATTTAAACTCATTTATATTGATTTATACCAAATTTAGACTAATTTTTTATGATTTATATATAATTTAAGTTTTTTTTGTATAAAAAAATTAATATGTTGTGCTTTCACTTTGTATGCGTAGGTTAAATACATAATATAATAGCAAATAGAGAAGCTTTTGGTTCAGGTTCAACTTTAGGCTCCTCCACATTGGTGCCCATGCCACTGCCGATTTTAGTCCCACTGCCGATTTTAGTCACTCATCTTGTAGGAGCTAGAGAGCTTGCTTGGAAGTATGTTGTGCGAGGACCAATGCCTAGATCGATTATTTGCATTCAATGTGAAAAGCTACATCACGGAGGCATAAATTGCCTCAAATACCATCTTGCAGGCATTACTCATCGTGATGCCAACCCTTGTCCTGCGACCATGGAAAAGATAAAAAGAAAGATAAATTCCCTACTTGCAGCTGCTAAAGAGAAATAATTGCAAAGGGAGAGGACAAGGGCAACCATAGCAGCAAGCATAGCTAGCAATCATGGTCATCAACAAGTAGAATCAAATGAGGAAACATGTCCTGACATTGTGGGATCTCTTTGTGGTCCACGCATTTGAGGCACATCGGCCTCTTGTTGGCAAATGGTCAGCGCTCTCCTTGGGATTTGTGACATGGACTAATCGCCTCCTGTGGATCCATTAACTCTAGTGGTTGTATCAAGAATTAGCAGGTCAACCTTTTGGTGCAACGACAACTATGGGGCCAACAATTGGTATTAGAGCAAGCTCTTCGAATAAGTCTAACAAACTTGAAGGGAAATCCATATAGCACACATCATGAGTGGAGAAGGATTCTCTTCCAAAAAGGCTCCATTGTTTGATGGGGCAAATTACGCATTTTGGAGTATGAGAATGGAGGCATATATAAATGCTATAGGATTTGATGTTTGGCAATCAATGGTGAATGGATATAAAGCTCCTTCAACACCTCCAACGGATTCAGCAGGAAAGAAGGCAAGTGAAAATAATGCTAGAGCCAAGAATGCAATCCTATGTGGATTAAATGAATTTGAAGTTGTGAAGATAATGCATTGCAAATCTGCCAAAGAGATTTGGGACAAGTTGAAGCACACTTATGAAGGAGACAAGAAAGTGAAGTGAGCCAAATTGCAAACACATAGAAGCAATTTTGAAATTCTTAGAATGAGTGACGAGGAAAATATTGCTGGATTTTTCTTGTGTGTGGATGAAGTTGTTAACACCATTTGAGGCCTTGGAGAAGAAGTAAAGGAACCAACAGTAGTGCAAAAAGTGTTGAGATCCCTTACACCAAGATTTGACCCCAAAGTATTGACAACAGAGGAAATGAAGGACTTGGACACCTTAACCATGGATGAACTACTTGGAAACTTAACAGCATATGAGATAAGAACTAGAAGATATACAACACTACAAAAGGAGGCTGCATTCAAAGCATCCAAGAATTCAAAAGGGAAGAAATTGGAAGATAATAACACAACAGATGAGGAAGAAGCAAATTTTGCGAGGAAACTAAAAAGAGGGACAAAGAAGTACAAGCCAAAGAAAGGAAGCAAAATTGATAAGTATCATAGAAACAACAAAAGGGAAAACTTCAAGAAAAGCCTGTACTCATATAGAGATAAAGATTCTTCAAGTGACTGATGTGGAAAGTTGTGAAGATGCATTGTTGTTCATGGCTGAAGTAATAGAAGATAATGAAGACAAGGATGAAAATCAAGAAGAGGAGATAGATCATGATCCAAAAGATTTGGAAGAAGAATTGGAATTTGCTATAAGCGAGATTGAGAGGCTGAAAAGGAAAGGTCTAAGAAGAAAAACTAGATTCGAAGAAGAAAAGAAGAAATTTATGGAAATTGAGAAACTAATTTCAGACTTAAAGCTTCAAATTGAGGAAAGTAAAAGGATAGAAGATGAAACCAAAGTTCGACTTGAAGAAAAAGAAAAAGAATGTGAAAAGTTGGAAATTGAAAATGTTTCCATAAGGAAAGAATTAGAGAACGCAACAACCAAGTTAAATACAAGCCTCAAATTTGAAAAAAGCTCTGAAATCCTAGAAGACATCATTAATGGAAAAAGGTCGTCATCAAATAAAACAAGACTTGTCTATGTAGAAAATCAAACAAGCAATGAAGATTCCATAGAGACTCCTAAGAAGACAAACAATCCTCCAAAAGTTAACAAGGACAATTTCAAGAAGTCCTTTCCTTCAAGGCAAGTGCATCCATACAGATTCAAAAGTACCTTTCATGACTATTGCTGCTCATGCAATCATTTTGGGCATAAAGCAAGAGATTGTAGAACACATGTGAGATATGATGATGGTTGGAACAAAAATAGAAGATCTTATGGAAGGAACTATAACTCCTTTGTTCCTTTAATGGGTTATAGTGTTGTATGCTACAAGTGCAACAACTAAGGACACATAGCACGATTTTGTAGATGTGGTTTTGTGAAACCACCTAGACAAGATGTTAAGAACACCATTGACAAACAAAGGGAAAGAAAGTTTACAAAAGTATGGAGAAGGAAACAAGAACAAGATAAGGAGAAGGATAAATCTATGCAAGTACAAGCTTCATTACAAGCACAAGAGATATCTATTAGTGCATAGGGAGAAGCGCAATTTTAGGGGGAGCTATACACAGTATCTTGTAGCTCCATGGAACAGGAAAAGCAAGACATTGTTGGAAGACCCTTTGCCATTGATGTCAAAGGGGGAGAAATAGAGTAAGGGGGAGCAATGCAAAAATAATAATGTTTGTGTTGCCATCAATGACAAAGGGGGAGTGAGAATGTTGATGTGAAAATCAGAGCAGAAAAATATATCCCTTGTGTGAGCTTTGAAGAGGCAGCATATATCACAAAGAAGGATAAGGATTGAAGCAAAGTGCAGATCTGATTGAAGAGATTATTCTACATCCAAATTTTCAGTCAAGTTAGCCAAGGTTGGTGCCTTGGAAGAGGGAGTTGGTGCTCCTTGTAGGTTGGTGCCTACTATCATTGTAATTCACATAAATATATAAAGTATAGTATTTGTACCGTGGTTTTCTCCCATAAGGGTTTCCACGTAAATAGTGTGTGTTATTGTGTTCTTCTCATGTGCATAATTGTTGATGTTGAGTGAATGGTGTTATTGTGATTAGTAAAGTTTTAAATTAGTAAAAGTTGCGTTATACTAATTCCCCCCCGCCCCTCTCTCAGTATAACTGTGTGCTCATCAATAAGAAATAGAGTAAGGGGGAGCAATGCAAAAAGAATAATGTTTGTGTTGCCATCAATGACAAAGGGGGAGTGAGAATGTTGATGCGAAAATCAGAGCAGAAGAATATATCCCTTGTGTGAGCTTTGAAAAGGCAACATATATCACAAAGAAGGATAAGGATTGAAGCAAAGTGCAGATCTGATTGAAGAGATTATTCTACATCCAAATTTTCAGACAAGTTAGCCAAGGTTGGTGCCTTGGAAGAGGGAGTTGGTACTTCTTGTAGGTTGGTGCCTACTAAACCAAGTTAGGGAGTTGGTGCTCCTTGTAGGTTGGTGCCTACTATAATTGTAATTCACATAAATATATAAAGTACAATATTTCTATCGTGGTTTTCTCCCATAAGGGTTTACACGTAAATATTGTGTGTTATTGTGTTCTTCTCATCTGCATAATTGTTGATGTTGAGTGAATGGTGTTATTGTGATTGGTAAAGTTTTAAATTGGTAAAAGTTGTGTTATACCAATTCACCCACCCCCCCTCAATATAACTATGTGCTCATCAATTGGTATCAAAGCCAAAGGTGCCGAGTTCGAATCCCCTTGGCTTGCACTGAGGGGGAGATTGTTGGCAAATAGTTAGTGCTCCCCTCGGGATTCATGACATCGACTAACCGCCTCCCGTGGTTCCGTTAACTCTAGTAGTTGTATCAAGCATTAACAGGTCGACCTTTTGGTGCAACGACAACTGTGGGGCCAACACCTCTAGGCCCTCCACTTCCTCTACTTCAAGAAAAGTGCCAGTACCTACGACTACATGCACGCCACACAGATTTTTTGTGCCCATAAACACGCCTGGAGCACAACCATCATTAGAAGCTACAGGGTGGAATAGTGAGGTGCATGAACATGTCGACATGGCATGTGCTAATGTTTGGCATTTCAACAACATTCCTTTCAATGTGGCGAGTAGTCCTTATTGGAACAATTTGGTTACTCTATTGACAATTGTGGGAAAAGGCTACAAGGCGCCTTCTTGCAGAGACTTGAGTGGGAGGTTAGTTAATTAAAAAATTTATGCTAAGTTATACGTACAAGTTAAAAAAATTATGTTGAATTTTGGGCTAAATTTATGTTATTTAATCTAAATTAATTTATGTTGAGAAAAACCACACCATCCTTTATTTTTTGATTGATTCAAAAGGTGAAGTTATTTTTTTGAAACTGATGGATGCCTCCAACAAAGTAAAAAATGTAGAAACATTGTCTCCAATGTTGGAGGAAGTTGTCATGGAGGTGGGCACAGAAAATGTGGTGCAAATCATCACCGATAATGCAATGAGATATGTGGCGGCTAGGAGATTGCTCTAGGACAAACATAAGACACTCTTTTGCTCACCTTGTGCAACACATTGCCTTGACCTTCTTTTGGAGGACATAGGAAAACTTGATTGGGTGACACCAGTTGTAAATGATGCAAGGAGCATCACAAAATTTATCTGCAATCACCCTTGGGTTCTTAATTTGATGAGAGATCTCACCCAGGGGAAAGAGTTGGTAAGATCGGGTGTTACAAGATTTGCAACGATTTTACTAACTTTGCAAAACATTATTGGTTTATTGACTATTTTAAAACCTATGTTCCAAGACATTTCAGGGATGAGGGAACGCCAGGGGACGCGTTTCCAATACGTTTCCTAGGAGGGCATTTTTAGGGGACGGCGATATACACACACACACACACACACACATATATATATATATATATGAATTTGTCAAAACTTATTAATATATTATAGAGAGAGAGAGGGAAAGAAAGATATGTCAATAATTGATAACAACAATATCACTATGTAGATAAATCGCGAGAGGAGTGGTATAACAGCATAATAAAAGTTAAGAATTGCTTTAATATTTTCTTGTGATTTGTTAATAAGTAATGGTTTGTTCTAATTCTCCTTAATCACCATATCCATGTTTATTGGTTTCTTAAAAGATTTTTTGAATTAGATTCTCCGACCTTTATAAATTCATGGATATCAACTTTCTCAATCCACATTTCTCTTGCCAAGTTTCATAACTTGGGTTTTAGCCATCGTGGCAACATGATTGATTAGCTGCAATCTTGGATATGATATAAGCCACTCATTTATGCAGGTCCATTTCAACTCATTTTGTAGCACACTTCTTCCATGCCATTCCTAAAAAACATACAGTTTGAAGGAAAGCAACCTCTCAAACCTGCAAACTAGCAATACAAGGAATCAGCTATAGTCAAATGATTCTTCGTTGACTAAAAAACTCACAAGTTATTGTCAAGTCAGACCTCTGCCTAATGTTTCATCTCATTTGCTTGTCTTACTATTTCTGTTGTTTTAATCATTTTGAATTGATTTTTATTTAATAACATTTCACACCTCCAGGAACCAACGTTTTTCTGAAATTTGAAAATTTAATCATATTTAGCCTTTAGGAAGTCATTTTAAGCTTAGTAACAGATAATTTTATCTAGAAGACTAGAACTATCAATTACAGGCTATGATAAGTGACTATTTGATCACTGATATTGTCTATCTGATGAATTGTATATGCTCATTTAAAATTTAACTATCTACATGAACATTAATGTGTAAACAATTGGCTTCTATTGTATGAATTTGTGTTTGATACCGTGAATATATTATATTATTTTGGGTTTGCGTTTTTATGAGTTACAAGTTGTTCTGATCATTTGTCTTCCTAAGTTTTCTCCTGCATAAATAATGTCTATTTGAACCAGCAAGCATCTTTTTTTATTGCAGGAAGCTCCTTGTCCACAAGGGATGACTATTTGAACCAGCAAGCATCTTTTTTTATTGCAGGAAGCTCCTTGTCTGCAAGGGATGGCTAGCCGTCCCCGGTACGACGAGGGACGTATCCAATGTCCCCCAACCATACCGAGGAGCCATCCCCAAATGGTCAGGGACGTTTCCTACAATTTCCTACTCTCTGGCTTGTTTCAGGGACGGCAAGGGGACGTCCCCTTTGCGTCCCCCCGTCCCGGGGAGGGCTAGGAACGAGGACTATGGATTTTGGGGCAGGGGACACGTCCCCGTGTAACACAATTTAAAACAAATGTGTGTGATTCAAGCATGGCTAGACTCATCTTATGCAAAGAAGCATAAAGGAGATAAGGTTGCAAGCATAGTCTTTGACCACCTTTTTGCATAAAGAGCTATAGAGATCGTGAAGGTAACTTCAAAACTTTGAGTTCAAATATGATGCAAGAGCATCTAGGGGTACCAGGCAATCTTGCATCCCCAAAAATATTTTTTTTTAATCTTTTCCTTTCTTGTGTGGTTTCTTGCTGCAAGCAACTTTTCAGCACCTAGTTTAGGCACTCTCGGAGAATGGAAAACTTTATTTATTAAATTGGTTGGGCAACTTAATGTTTAAATATTATCTTTGGGTGAAAAATGGAGCCAAATTGTTGTAACCATTATTTTATTTATTGGCTCAAAATCTATAATTTGGTGAATTGTTAGCTGCACATTTAATGTGCTTAAAAAGCCAAAAATGGGAAATTTGGAAGCCCAACGCCCAAGTTGGGAAATTTGAATTTTTGAATATTTAAATTTGGCCTAGAGAGAATCTTGAGGTCCATGCATAGCAAGGATCCAATCCAGTTGCCAAATTTATGACAGAGGTTTCAGGAGGAGTTATGTGCATCAATTTCAAGAGTTATGAAATTTAATACCATTTTTTTTCAGTTTTGCTTGCATGAGGATTCCAACACCTCATTTGGGGAGGTATTGGAAATATTTTATTGTTGTTCTTGCAAGGAGAGAAAAAACGCCCAGGAGTTGAGTGAAGTGTTGCAAACGATTTAGAGGTGATTTTGTAAGTGTTTGAAGCTGATATGAATCAGTTAAGCTTTGATTTTGTATTGCACAGTTGAATCTTGTAATGGAGTTTTCCAATATCAATGAAGTTTTGAAGATGAATTGTCAAAAATCTGAATTGTTCTTTTAAATTTTCAATTACATGTGTTTCCAAATATTTCTATGAGGATGAATGTTGTGTTATGGCTGCCTGGATGGGTTGTCTAAAAAGACCCTCCATCCTTGTACTGCATCAAAATACAAATTGAATAATTTAAGTCTTTCATTATAAATTTGTAACTTAAATCTTTTTGTATTTGTAATGTAGGTGTTGGAGCCCTTGGTTAGAGTTCTTTGTTTGGTAGATGGGAATCAAAACCCAATGGGGTATATTCATGAGGCCATGGATAGGGCCAAAGAGGCTATCAAAAGTTATTACATTGGGGACAGCCTCAAATTTGATCCCATATGGGAGATAATTGATAGGAGGTGGAACAATCAACTCCACCAACTCATCCATGCAATAGGGTATGGGGTACATACTCAACCCTTGCTTTTTCTACTCATACACCTCGGATCCTAATGGAGAGGTTATGGAGGGGCTCACGACATGCATTCAAAAGATGACACCCCAGGTTGAGGTGAGAGACCTCATTGTCAAAGAATTGGAAAGTTACAAGGAAGGAAGGGATAGGCTCTTTTCTTTAGACCTAGCTATTCAAGGAAGAACCACTTAGACACCAAGTATAAAATTTGGAGTCTTTATTTCACATGCATCTTATAATTTGATCAAATATGTTCTATCTTTGCTTTCTAACTCTTACAATATTTTATTTTGCAAAGTCTTGGTGGAAAAATTGGGATGCAAATACCCCAAATCTCCAAATACTTGCACTTTGCATATTATGCCAACCTTGTAGTGCATCCAACTATGAGTGCAATTGGAGCTTGTTTTAGGTCATTCGCACGAAGAAGAGGAACAAATTAGCTCAAAAATACCTCAATGATCCTATTGTTGTGCAATACAACCTTAGGCTGCACACAAGAAGGGTAGAGGACAAATCACAAGATCCCATTGATTTGGATGAGATAGCTCCTTACAATGATTGGACAGGGCGGAATGAGCAGCCTCCATTGTTTATTGAGGACGAGATTCTTGATTTGAGAGAGACATTGGAGGATGTGGGTGCAATAGGAGATGTAGGGTTGGATGACATTGATGAGGATGAGGAGTCATTGCCATCTACTTCCAGGATGGAGGTCAAGCCACTGCCTTCCATGCCAACTGAGAAGCCACAACCTACTTCAAGGACTAAAACCTCTACCTCTCCCCTAGTTTTCAGTAGATTAGGGAAGAGGAAGGTGTAAAATGTTGTATTTACTTTTAGTTTTACTATTTTCATTTTCAGCTATCGATTGTATCAACTATCAAGGTTTTAGCCATCAGGATTTTGCATGAGAATGCCATTTTGTACTCAATTTGCACTCAAATCAATCAAATTTAATAGAAAACACTTTTGTACTCATTTATAGGCTCATTGGATACATCTTGCCATTGAATTTTGCAAAAAAAATATGTTTCTAAAGAAATTTAAGCAATATTTTAAGTTGTCAATTTTTTTTGGGTCTGGTGAGTTTTTCCCGAGTCCAAGTTTTCCAACTATGGTGGAAATATCATGTCTTCCAATTATTTATGATGTAAAATAAAACCATGTTTAAATTTAAATTTGTAGGATTTCAACGATTCAGTTTGTAATTATACTTTAATTTTTATAAATTTTATTTAAATTTAGTTTTTAGTTTATTATTATAGTCCTTTCAATTTAATTTAGCCAAATATTGATTTGTTAAATATATATTTTAAATTTTGTAATTTTTATTTCTATTAAATATTTATTTGCCTAAGTTATATTGTTTTTCATTTAATACTGCATTCTATTATTTTCATTATGTTTTTATCAAAATTTAAGTTGTGTTTATACAAGACTTTTGTTCTTTTATTAAAAATTCGTTATAAATTTAGTTGTTCAATTGTATTTTTTAATGATTATTGTTATTTATAATTTAATTTTCAACATTTTTATTAATAGTTTTAAAACAGATTATAATATTGGCATTTTCTTTTTGGTTTACCAATTTGAAACTTGAATTATATCATTGCATCATCATCCAATGTTATGAGAATGACCAGTGTATCAAACTTGACCCTAGATCTCCATTGTGAAAATGTCACCATTGTTGGCAAAATTCAAGGTGGCGGAGGTTATAAATGGACATATTATGAATGCCCAAAGGAATACAAAGGTTCATATGCAAACTTTTGTAGTCACCTTTGCCACAAAACAAGGATAGAGTGTGTTGTATGCATCAATCTCGATGTTGATGGTTGACCAAAGAAGCGTCAACTACAAAAATTGCAAAATATCAATAAGAGCAAGAAGCTGATTATCTTGTTCAAGGATGCAACAAAGGTCAATTCCATTCACGAACTATGTTCCACCAGGTTTTTAAGATGGGGATAGAAGGGGATAGGGGATGCATTTTCAAGACAACTTTTTTAAGAGGCCAATTTTTGGGTGATGTGTAATATTCCGGACCAATTTTTTTTTAATTTTTTATTACAATAAGCAATGCAACACGCACCCGTTAAGGTTAGCTCTAAAACCAAAACGATGCGGAAAGCAACTCTAACCAAGGATGTACACCAGGATCCCAATGTTGGGCAAGGTGTGAGCATATGGTCAGAGGATCCGATGCAATGCATGTTGTACCCCAAAATTAAAATTTTTGTTATACTTAGATATTTTGAAGAAATGAGTAAAAGTCTTGTTAAATCAGTCAAAAAGGTCAAAATTTGGGTATGCATGTCTTGCATGAGGGATTAAAACACAACATTTTCAAAATTTGACGATCTAGGTCTGCTCAGAGCAGCTTAACCTACAAAACCCAGATCTCAATTTTTCATCCCTAAATTTTAGGAAAACTGCTATTTTTAGAAATTTTCTAAAATTAGTAACGTTTTCTGGGTTTTTCTGGGTTTCTTTAGAAATGGATACTGGCAAAACTTTCTAAAATTAGAAAGTTTCTAAAAATAGAAAGTTGGTCCGACAGGTTCCGAACTGATTTTGATTGGCTAAAAATACGTCTGTATCATGCTAGTGCAGTCAGAATCTAAAAAAGATCAATTTTGCCCTACTGGGTCTATTCTGCTTTTTCATAAGCATACCAAGAACTCTGAGGTCATTAATGGAGGTCAGTCAACTGCCAGGCATCAGATTTAGCATTCAGAGCTTTCAACAGAAGGCAAGATGATAAACCAGCACGGAGAACGAAGAGGAAGTTGAAAAATGATAAAAAAATTTAACACTGGTGACTATGGGCGTCCCAGGTGAAGAAAGGCGCCCATCTTTTTAGGGCATCAAATGTCAAAATTAGGGTTTGTGTCTCCAGTCAAACTTGCTCAGTTCTCTGTCAGCTCCACAACGAATTCAACGGCACAGTCATCAAGCGATCCAGTCGTTCGGAATTCAAAGTTGAACAGGGAGATTCCAGACTGATGTCAGAAGGAGAAAATGAGAAAATATCAAAAATTGACTAAGTCTGGATAAAATGGGCGGCCCTGGTGAAGAAGGGCGCCCAAGTTTTCAAAGTCTCTATCAGGTGAATTTGCAGGCGAGTGTCTAACGTAATCTCTTCGCAGTTGGTCCAGCTTTCCAATGAGATATCCAGCACGTTGATCGGAGGTCACAGTCACTGGATACCAAGCGCCGAACAGGGAGTCTGGCGAGAGCTAAGAACAAAGATTCAGAAGCAAACACAAAAAAAGGTTAAAAAATAATCTAACTCTGGTGAACATGGGCGCCCCCAGCCAAGATGGGCGCCCAAACTTTTGAAGGCTTTAAATTCATTATTTGACGAAGTTCATCCCAGAGGACCCCACCTCATATCTCGTTAGCTTCGCGATGAGCATAACAGGCAGTCGATCCGATGCCCGAAGCTCCAGATTCAAAGAGATCATCTATAGAAGAGAAGCTAACGAAGAAATTTGAAGGTCATGAAAATGGCTAACTCTGAACAAAATGGGCGCCCCTGGAAGGAAAAGGCACCTATGATTTCGGAGGTCGAAATGAAGGATTTTGCCAGAGGTGCCTCCAGAACATCTTTCTCAGAATCAGTCAGGCTCCGCCGTGAAACCCTCAGCTCGCCTGTCGAATCAATCTACAAACAGGAAATCGGAGGCGGAGTTTAGGGTCAAAATGAAGAAAAGTTGAAAATGCCAAAATTTTGGCTAACACTGGATAAAGTGGGCGCCCCTGGTGAAGAAGGGCGCCCAACTTCTCATGCCTTAGAAAATTTTTCGGAATTTTCAAAAGTTTCAAAATTACCAGTGAAGGAAGATGGCCTCCAAATGCATTGAACAAAGATTTTAGGGTTTTGAAATAAAAGCAAAAGAAAACAAAACCTAATTCAAGCCCTAAAGTCTATTTAACACCTCTTTTCAATGTTATTTTTGTTATTTTTGCAGGTAGCCTTCAAAGGAGAAAGTTGGAGCAGCATGTTTGAAGAATTTTCATGATCCAAGAATTCATCTTTGCTGGTTTTTCATCAGATTTTTCAAATCAGCAAGCATAAACCCTTGCTTTTTCAAGTTTTTCATCCGGAAGATCAAATTTCTCAAAGGGAAGGCCAAGGTTTCCAGTTTTCAATCATCTGGGTCTTTTCTCTTCAATCTTCTGAAGGAAATTTTCAAGAACTTCATCAAGTTGCAGCAGCTGCTTTTATTTTGCATGTCAGTGAAAACATCAGTGCATTCAATTTTCAACCATTTGGGTCCTCTCCAATCAGTCTTCTGAAGAAAACCCATATCACAGCTTTTTTTAAGAAAATTTCAAAACCTAGGGTTGACTGCTTTTTCGATCAACCGTCAGGGTTTTGCAAATCTAATCAACTGGGTCCATTTCTAATCTTGTTCTAAACAAAACCTGTGGGCCGGGCTTTTTCCAAAAAAATTGAAGAAATTAGGGTTTGCTACTTTTTCAGGCAAAATTCAAAATTTTCCAAAACGAACGATCTCGGTTGTCTTGCAACGAATTTCTGAGCAAAACCCATATCTTAGAAAAAATTTCAAAAATTTGTCCATTGGAGCAAGAAAATCAGCATTCTAAAAATAGAAATTGCTCAAGACTTGTCTGAACCTAGGCGAGTTTACAGTCATTCTTCAAGTTTTCCGAAATGGAGTACACTCCCAATGTTTTCAAGACTAAATCAGCTCTCTATCACGATTACATCAAAACAGCTGAGACAGACTTGCATCATATCAAGCCGGTGTTCGATCTACATGCCTTGGAGAGAGCAGGCAACACTTCAATCAAGAACCTGGGACATTCTGGACTCCTCGCAGCAGCGTCAATTCCTATATCAGTTCAGAGTCTTGAGTTAGTAATCGCTTGCATTAAGCATTACAACCCGGCTACAAGGGAGATCCAGTCAGCAGACGGTAGATTGATTTGCAGTCTAAAGCCCGATGTGATTGAGAAGTGTTTTTCCATTCCCCCATGGCCTGAAAGTGTTACTCTCTCAAAGAGTGAATGCGAAAGGATATGGAATATGCACAAAGATAAATATAGCAAGAAGATTGCACAGAGGTGGATGAAGGAGAAACACAAAACATTGCCTAAGAACGTCGGGCGAGGAGAGTTTAAGGATGAAATTGCCATCATTATCACCTTGCTCAACAGGGTCACTGGCTCAGAAGATGCCACCAAGTTTCAACCTTGGATGTTTTACGCCATACCCCACATCATGAAGAAAACCGAGTTCTATGACTGGCCTACCTTGATCAGTGACTGTCTACATCAGCAGATAACAGAATACTTCCAATTTCATGTATTCCACATGGTGTCGTACCTAGTCTACCTAGTGGCCTATCAAGGTCAATTCAGAGGGTTGAACACCGAAGGATCATTGAGCGTACAACACATATATAACTACTATCCCCAGTTGGAGTTCACAAAGTCGTTGCATCATTACAAAAGGGTGAACGAGGCTTTTCTGATGTACACTGTGCGGGACCTGGACAATGAGTTGCATGTCCGTATATCTTCAGTTGCCAGGGCAGCGATGGCGGAATGGGCGGATTGGTTTATACAGTTTCCCACTTTCACCTATCTCAGGGTCTATGGTTATTCAGGTGCCCCACTCATGTTACCAAGGTACCCGTCAGACGAGGTCGTCTTCATGGAGTTCTTGAGGCAAGCTCACGATGTTCATACAGTCCTGAGAAATAGGAGACCCTCTCTTCAGTTTCCATTAGGGTTGGGTATATACACATGCAGGACGGCTGCAGATGCCAAGTCAATGGGAGACGAGTTATATAAACTCAGCCTCAAGTCCTACAGCGAGAGACGATCATTTGATCCTCATGGTTTCTACGCTGGCCGACTTGAAGATTTTTGGGCTAATTGTATAGATGAGTTCGAGGTGCGGAGACGTAGTTACAGTAGACTTACTCTCCATCAGATGAAGGATTGTTTAAATGAAGACATAGAAGGGTTATCAGATGATGACGAGGATGTGCTTCTCCCGATGTATACTCAAAAGCGAATAGAAGATCAGCCCCTTTCACAAGTCAACTGGGCTAATAAGGAATCCCTTTCAGTCGAAGACAGGACAAGACAAGTCCTTGAGCATAGTAAGGTTTTCCTGGTCCTTAAAAAGAAAAACTCCATTCCAGTAGCAGAGCCGCCAAGGATAGTTCCCTCTTCCTCCAGAGCACAGTCGAAAGGGAAGGGTAAAAGTCAGTCTCAAGAAGGCGTCAAAGGTAGTAGATTGAATAAAAATGTAAAAAGAAGGTTGGATTTCTCAGGTATAGTCATACAGGAGCAGCCTACAGCTGATTCAGAAGTTCCTCCTGACGAGCCTATACCTCAGAAAGAAGCAGAGGAGCCACCTTCAACACATGTTTCTGTACCTTTGACAGGTTCTTCGCCAATCCACATCGACCTTGATATCGAAGATGATGAAGAGATTACAGTTGCACCTCCTGAGGAAGTTAGTAAAGATACTACCGTGTCTTGGCTTGAGAACTCCTTAGGAAGGGTTAGAAGAAGGCCTTCATATCAGATGAGTGTTGATGATCTTGATAACATCTATCAGGAACCTCCTAAGAAGAAGGCAAAGAAGCAAGTTCACTTTGATAAGAATCCTGATAATGAAATAATCATGGAGACTGCATTGCCCCCAGAAGACAAGAATAGGGATGAGGTGAATATGGATGATTTCGTCATGGTCAAGGCCAATCTCGGTAGAAATACCAGACATGCAGATTTGAGTCTCTTTAGAGTTGCATCCGAAAATCTTCAGGAAAGAGTACTCAAGGATGGAGAAGACAAGGCAGCACTCAAGGCTGAAAATCAGCAGCTCAGGCTTTTCATTTCTAACCTTGTCCATGGTTCTTCACAGGTAACCCAGTTGCTGCCCCAGATTTTAGAGACACCAGCTGATCATCAGCAGTTAAGACAGCTGGTCATTTATGGGAAAGAAACTCAAGAGTGGATCGAGAGTTTCATTGTCAGAGGAAGGGAGATCTTGGCACGGATGTTCCAGTTAAGGGAAGACGCTCATAAGCTACGTCAAGGTATCCAAGGATTTGAACAAACACTGGCTGAAGTTAGACCAAGGCATGAGATCATCATTGCTGATTTAGACACAGCCTATGGTCCAGCAGTTTCAAAAGAACACAAGAGACAAATCCTTGCTTGGAGGGAGCGTCATGTTTTCAAAGTTAAAACCTATGAGAGGATATCCGAAGAATTCATCGCCTACAGACAAAGGGTGATTGAAGCTCTCCTTTTCATCAGTGAGTTTATCATAGAGATTCCTTCTCAGTATAGTCTGGAAGATGGTTCCTACGTCGGGCTTGATGAAGTGCAGGATCAATTCCAGAGTGTTGTTCGCAGTTGCAATCCAGTTGGCGGAAGGATAGGCCATATTTCAATGATGTCAGCAAAGTTCAAGAAAGCGGCCAATGAGGTCGAAGATTTCCTAAGATCTATCGCAGATGCTGAAGATATTCTAGAAAAGCGGTGTTTTGCTATTGAGAGCATAGATGCACCGAACCGGGACACAGTTTCTAATTTCCTAGCGGATGTGATCGAGCTTTAAAGCAGCTTTCTTCTAGAAGCTTTCTTTCCCACTTTCTTTCTATTCTTGGAATGATCATTATCCATTCTTTGAGAAGAGAAAGAAGATAAGATGTAATAGTTGGCGTTTCCCGCTTTTTCTGCTTTCTAGGGTTTTAGATGTTATCTTCTTTCTAGATTTAGTAATAAAGCTTGCTTGTGAGCAAGCCCTAGATTGTGAAAGCAAGGAGATTTTAGGGTTCCCTACTCCTCTGCTTCTCTATAAATAAGAGCCTTTGCTCATTTAGTTTTTTTAACCGTGCTAGTGAGAACAAAACGCTGAGCCTATTGTGCCTTCTATTTGTTACTCAAGTATTGTTCAATTGTGTTGTGATAGCAAATTGTTGAGCCTCTTTAGCCAACAAGGAGTTAATGTGATTGCTGTTTCTATTGTGTGAAGAGCAAGATTGCAAGCCTCCTTAGCTGCAATTTCTTGTTCTAGGCATGTTAGAAGTGAGCTTGTTCTAGAGATTTGAGTAATAAAATCACGAGCCTCCTTTGCCTTGATATAAAATCTCAAGTTTCCGTTATTTATGTTTTACTTTCATGATCTTGATTTCAACTCGCATTGAAGTGTGTAGGTGTTTGTTGAGAGATGGTTCATTGAAGTATTCTGTCAGAAATCTACCTTGTTAATTTCTAGCTTCTCTCGCTCTGCATATTACTTGAGAGGTTAGGAACGTCTTTAGTTTAAGTTAATCGTAGTTGAAGGTCTTAAAACAAAAAATCTCAGCTGCGACGTTTGTGTTTAATAAACCTTGTGCTCTAAGCTGATCAAAAAGATAGGCAACTTAGTTCTAGTTTACTTTCTTTCAAACACCATCAGCAAGAGGGAGCTTCCCCTCCTAATTTCAAGAGCAGTTTATCTGTGCATAGCTGTCCGTTTCAAATACGCATACCAGAGGTGCGAATTTAAACGCCAACAATGCAAAACTGGAAAGGAACTCTAACCAGGATGGCGTCGAGAGACGGCGAGCATATGGTCAGAGGATCTTATGCATGCAGAGCTGAAAGTAACTCTAACCAAGATGGCGCCGAGAGGTGGCGAGCATATGGTCAGAGGGTCCCTAAGGCTATTAACTGAAATCAAATAGGCGGCAAGCCAGCCTCTTCCACTTATTCAACGGGAAATACAATAAGCAAAGAAGGATATAAATGAGAATGCTGACAGTACTACTGCTCAGCTTACAATATGATAGAATGCCTACCAAGAACCATAGAAAGTGTTATATCAATATTGTGAAGAAATATATTATTCTTTCCAAGCTCCAATGTCTCTAAATGACTTTCTAAACACAACCCAGCTCAATAGACATACCTCCAACAAACTGATATGACTGAACAATGACTGAAAATGCATAACCAGCAACACTGTAACTCACTAAAATGCTCATAACTCTCTCCAGACTCGTCCAAATGACATGAAATCTGATGCAAATGAACACTATGAAGATGGCGACCAGATCCTAATCAAGAAATGACTCTAAAAGCTTGTAATTTTATTTTCTAAACATTTTCCAGGCAAAACAGAATGGTATGGCCTCAAGATATGTTCTACCAACAAGATAAAATCCAAGACACCTCAAAAAAATCTGCAACTTGGCATAGAGGGGCGCCCAAGGCTAGCAAATGCATGGGTAAACTACCCAGAACCAAAATAAATTCGTCCAAAGACTGATGAGTATAAACTTCAATTTGCAATATAGAACCAGCAACTCCAGATTATGATTAAAATGCAAAACAACTTCTACAATGCAAAATCTCACTACAAATCTCACCCAACTACAATCTAACTCTCCACTAGTTGCTATCTTTCAAGCAAGAAGTCAAGCCTTTGCTAGGAGGCATGCATTCCTCGAAGCAACTCTGATACCATTCCGGCAGCATAACATTACTGAAGACAAGAGATAAAGAACTGAAGAGCAGAGGCTTGCTTTTATAAACTTGAGATGAATCTTCTAGAAGCTTCAAGAAGATGCCCAATTTCAATTTTGAATTTGTTCTCTTTTCCCTCCAAGGATGGCGTACCCCTTCATCAAGGCAATATTTGACTTTTTTTATTAAATTAAAATTATCTTCTCCTCAAAAGTTGGCGTCCCATTTCTCCAAGCATAATCTTGGCCTTTAGAAAATATTAAAATAGCCTCCTGATGAGGCATTCACCCATGAAGTCCCCCCTTTTAAAACAACTTCAAGTTATACTGCTAGGCCAAGGGGTTAATGTGAAAATATAACATTATTTAAATCAAAATAACTTATCTCTCCAAAAATGCATCAAAAGGCCAAAAATCAACAATACCAACTGAACTGCCTGAAGAGGAAAGCCTGCTGAACTGATGCCAACTGGACTACTGCCAAAAATAGAATTTACTAAAAATAGTAAATTCAGAAAGTTGCTTGGATCAAAGTGCATCCGATACCATTGCAAAGCTTTCTGAAAACCCAGAAAGAATCCGCAATCCAAAATCCCAAACTCCAAGATGTAGCCGTCATGACTTACTAAAAATAATACGTCCGGAAAGGTTGTCCGACATAGTTGCATGTCATACCTCTATGAAGCTCTCTGAAAACCCAGAAGGAATCCAGAATCCAAACAGCCAAACTCCAACATGCAAACCCCTGAATCTTCAAAAGAACCCACCAAACAGCCAGAAACCCTAATTCTGCCACTAACTAGCCAACAGCACACCGGGGATAGGCCATCAATCACTGAAAAGTGTAGTGCTAAAAATGGGGACATTACAGTCCGCCCTTCCCAAAATTGCTTGTCCTCAAGCAATACCACCACAACTCCAGAAAAATTAAGACTGATACATACCAAAACAAGTATGATCCCAGGTTCCCATGTCCGTCTCAGGAAGGACCCACCATGCCGATGCTGCACCACTCTGATCACATCAGTGAAAACATCATGCCAATGCTGCACTAACCTCCCTTGTAACTCCAAAATGTTATCATCCATGATACTCAAATTGAAAAATCTTAAAGGACTGAGATCAATATCATGCAACGTCTCATGTCCAAAATGTTCTGAGTCAAAAATATCAACCATACCACTGTCTATCACAATCCTAGGCAATAGGAAAGATAGTCTTCTCAACTCATAATCGAACCCCTCAGCATATCTCCATAAGGTATCGAACAGAGCCATGACTGCAAATGAGACATCTTCAAGTCTTCTTGCAAAAAGGAAAGCAATCCTTTGCAAGAGCTCCACAATCTCATACTCACAACTCCACATGGAGCTACTATGCCTCATCTGAATTATACTGATACCACCATGAAGACTACAGAAAACTCTCATAGTTCCAACCTCATGAGTCTCAAAATGATGAATCAAAGCAACTGGTAGCTCGCTGTCCTAAACCAACAACGAGAGTAAACTATCAAAGTTAACATCACAAACCTCCATAAGATGAACTTGGAGAGTAGGAAGGGTGTGAAGAAACAAATAATCAATGTTGTTCAAGGCTGGAATCAGCGTAGTACAATCTGATTCTAGAGCTCTACATGATAAGGAAAAACAATAGCACCAATGAAATTCCCAAGTGTGAGCGTGTGAGATGGGCACCGAGTTGCAAGATAACACCTCCAAAGTGGCCGGAAAATACACTAGAGCAACCTCCAACTAAAAACTACCACCTCTTTGACAAGAAGTGATGAACCCACTCTCTTGAATGAAAGTAACTCCACATGTAAGGTGGCTGGTCTGCCTCCACCCAGCAAGCTTGTGTCTCAAAATCTACCCTTGTCTTAGCTGAGAGTCACTCCCAAGAGCAACCAATCGTTCATCTCTCCAACCCATACTCAAAATATCTCTCCAATCCATTTGTTGATGAACAAACGGAACCATCAAGTGGCTAGAAAATAAGGAAACAATACCAAAAAATCTGATAATTTGATCCTTATTCCTCCAAAAATTCTTCTTTCCACAAGCAATAGGCTCCATCAACCCATGTTGAGAATCCCAAGCATGGATACCCAACTGAAAATAATCTCCAACACTTCGGAGAGAAAACATAGCACATCTCTGAGTGCTGGTAAAAATCAAGTGCATACTTGTGAAATTGGCATTCCCTCTAATGAACCCTTGAAGCCTATCCATGAAAGCTTCAACATCATTGGAGCATAAAACATTGAATGACCTCAAATCCAACTTCCAAAATATACTAGTAAGTGCCAAAGCATCATTCAACCAAAGGGATGGATTGTCAAGCATGTAAACACCATGTTTTGGACCCCCTTTCTCCCCTACATCATGAGTAACAAGTCTAGTTTCTTCACTTCTTGCATGTCATACCTCTATGAAGCTCTCTGAAAACCCAGAAGGAATCCAGAATCCAAACAGCCAAACTCCAACATGCAAACCCCTGAATCTTCAAAAGAACCCACCAAACAGCCAGAAACCCTAATTCTGCCACTGACTAGCTGATAGCACACCGGGGATAGGCCATCAATCACTGAAAAGTGTAGTGCTAAAAATGGGGACATTACATGATGATAGGGGGTGGCAATTAAAAAATCAGGAAAATTTAATAATATAGAAAATTTCAAATATTCATATGAAAAGACATTCATTATATATATTATAGAACCTTATTACATAAATTAGAGCTGAATTGAGATTTCACATGAGAGTTCACAAACAAATTAACAAAATTTCATTGTTTCATTATCAATGTGCATATATAATATATAAATTAATTACAAAATATCCAAAGTCTATAAGTTTCAAATACAAATTGCCAAGGTCTATATAATTCAAGGAAATTGCAAGTGAGCATAGACTAAGCTACTCTTCTAGCAATGTGCATATATCAGGACATTTTTACTCTACAAAATAAGGTTGTTTCACCCCTTGTTATGAATTGGTGATTATCAACAAATGTGGCCATGCTTAGTCTAAAATTTTAACACCATGCTTAGTCTAAAATATTAACAACAATCCAATTTTTAAAAATCCAAGGTAGAAGAAATTTCTTATCTGCCACATTCTAGACATGCACACTATGTATACAAGTAGATGTCATTTAAGTTCCAACGATTTGAAAACATATATATAATAAATGGGAAAGATGTATGTGAGGTAGTAAGGGCATGCTAAGTGGGACCAAAGCTCCATGACCACAAAAGCAAAACCAACTTGAAAGAGACAAATATGCTTTGAACTTTGATAGTAGCAATAGTTACACAAAAGAAAGAAAGGAAATAAAAGGAAATTAGCTGCCAAATAGATCTGCTAGTTGTACTTGTAATTGTAGCGCAAAGAACCATGAATCATTCAAATTGGAAGCTGCATTGAACAAAGCATGTGACCCAAGCCATCTACAAAGTGAGTGAATCAGGAAGGAAAAGCAGCCATACAACCTTGGCTAACTCTTGGACTCTTCAAAGGCCAACCTTGCCAACCCATAGCCTAGTAATTGGCCTTTGTACATCCAATCCCATTGATTTTGACAAATGAAAAGACCACTAATCTATGATTCAACATACCTTCCACCTTTTGTAGATTCTTTTAAAGTTTGGCCTATCCCTTGGATGTTCCTTGGCGTTTCCAAATTTTTTGACATTCTAGGGATGTTCATATTGTCTTAGGAGGGTAGAGGATGGTGTGGGACATTTCCAAACTTGCCTTGTGTCTCAAAACTTTATCTGGTGGAGATGAGGTCAAAAAATATGAGGGATGCATTGTCAAGTTACATAACTCACAAGGCTTCATCAAATAGATTCAAATAGGCCTCATTTGCATCCACTAGTAGGGACATTTACAAGTCACAAGAGAAATATAAGTACCTCTTGAAAAATCATTTAACTTATAGGGTGGAGAATATACAGATTGGTCAATTAACCATTGCTTGTATGCAAAGGGGATTGCATTGAATGCGATGTGATCTCCATATTGGTAGGGAATGGTTATGTCAATCAATGAGGCACCAAAAGGATTTGAAGGTTTTTGCTATAAGGTTTGTACCACCCTTTTGCTGAAAAAAAGACACTACTGATAAATCGTTGTAGATGATTTGAGCTTTACGATTTCTCTCACGGATTTCTATCATTTGTGATGGATGGAAGGATCTTACAAAAATGCCATTGATCAATGTGATTGCAATGAGCCCAAAGGGAGCAATGTTGTTGAGTGTAATTGAAAGCAAAGCTAATGAAGAAGATACCCAATTTAATATCAATATTCTAATTGAAGCAATTGAGTCAGTGGAATTGGAAAACATTGTTTAGGTGATCATAGATAATGGAAAGATATGCAGAGCAATATAGTTGGTCATAGAAGCAAGACATTCCAACATTCTATGGACTCCTTTTGTGGTTCATTCTTTGAACTTGTCACAAAAGAATGGTGAGATCCAATGGATACAAAAGACTTAAAAAGAGACCAAAGAAATTCAAATGTTTATTTGTAATCACCACATCACAAGCTATTTATAGATATTTGATAAGTTGGTGCCACTGAAAGTAATTTTTCTAAACTCTCAATTATATTTTGTATTTTAATTTTGGAATAGAACATTTTATAGAATGCCCTAAATGATTTTCTTTTTCATTTTGAAATGCATTTATTATATTTCAAAATTTATTTTTTTTAATTGAAAGTAATTGAGATTTTTTTTAATACTCATTATATTGTTTTTAAAAGGCTTGTGGATGTTAAACAAGCCTTAAAAAACATGGATTAGTGATATTTAGGTAGTTTAGAAGGAATTCCATGTAAAGAACCGGACCAAATTTTTTCAATTCTCAAATTACAATCAGCAATGCAACACACCCGTTAGGGTTAGATAAATCAAACCAGCAATTACAATATAACTCTTTGCCAAGAATGCGCACTCAATCTCAACAAGAGAGAGGCTGTCATATGGCAAAAGGATTGTCAGTACAATAAATCAGAACTGCAACTGAAAGTAACTCAACACCAAGTATGTGCTACCCAAACCAAAATGGAATGAGGCGACCATATGGTGGAGATTTAAAGAAATACAAATGCAACTTCAAAATAAACTCAACACCCAGAATGTGCTTTCAAACCCAGAGTGGGAATGGAGCTACCATAGGGCAGAGATGGAAGATATTACAATGCAATTCAACTATAGATAGGCGGCAAGCCAGCCTCTTCCACTTATGCAGTGGGCAATTACCAAAACATAAAGAGCCAGAATGAAGAAATGCTGACAGTACTACTGTGCAGCTTACAATATGATGGAGAATGCCTGCAAAAACACGGATTAGATCTCTTCAATTTGCTGCAATGATAAGTATGTCCTCCACATGGTCTAATATGACTATTTAGCACTCTAGCCACACTAAAATGCAATTTTTCCAAGTCTGGTCTGACAGACCAGCAACATGAATGACTGAACCAGCACCCCTTAGACTCACTAAAATGCTCATATATCACTCAAAACAGACCCAAAAGACTTCAAATTTGATGCAATGGACCTATAAAAAGATGGCGCCTAGTTTAGTTATGAGAAAGGACAGCTAAAAGTGGCTATTAATTAATGGCACGGATCCCAAAGCACTCCAGAAAGGGCGCCCTACAAGGAATGACGAATTTGCTTTATAAAATCATAAACTTCGTATTAAAATCTGCAAATATTCATGAAGGGTCTCTTCCAACAGAGAAAACCAATGAGACAATACCCAGAACAACTCTTTTTGTATTTTTTGATTTATGAGTGAAACTATAGATTCAGCCTTGTTATCAGCAACTTCAGAAAATGACATAAAATGCAATAAACTGAACTACATAAGTAAACCCAAACTACAAATGCAAACCTCACTACAAAATGTCACTCAAACAAGCAAACCTCTCCACTAGGTGCTATCTCTCAAGCACGAAGTCGAGCCAAGGCTAGGAGGCATTCATTCCTCGAAGCAATCCTGTTACCATTTCGGCAGCATAACAATATAGAAGTCATAAGATGTCTAAATGAAGACCCAAAGCTCCCTTTTATAATTTTGAGAGGACCCTCCGGAAGCTTCTAGAAAGAAACCCTAATTTTCAATTTTGTAACTATCTTCTTTTCCCTCCAATTTGGGCGCCCCCTTTCATGAAGTTAATATTTCTTTATTTTAAAATCTTTTCCTTCATAAAAAGGCGTCCTTTTCTCCAAGTAATATTTTTTGACTTTAGAAATATAAAATATTTCTTTCATGAGACAATACCCCTCAAGGTCCCCTTCTTTAAAACAACTTAAAGTCATAATACTAGGACAAGGGGTTATTTTATAAAATAAAACATTATTGTCTTTAAAATACTTATTCCTCCAAAATGAACCCCTTACGCCAAAATTCAGAATTACCCAATGAACTGCCAGAAGAGGAAAGTTGACTGAGCTGGTGCTGACTGGACCACTGCCAAAAATAGAATTTACTAAAAATAGTAAATTCGGAAAGTTGCTCGGAATGCAATGCATGCGCCACCATTGCGAAGCTCTCTGAATACCCAAAAGGAATCCAGAATCCGAACACCCAAACTCCAACAAACAAAACCCTGAATCTTCAAGAGAACCCGCCAAACAGTCGAAAACCCTAATTCTGCCTCTGACTAGCCGACAGCACCCTGGGGATAGGCCATCAATCACTGAGAAGTGCAGTGCTAAAAACGGGGACATTACATATCAAACAAAGAGAGCAATAATATTAAGGCTATTATTATTGATGATGATTGATGGGCTCATGTAGATTACTTGTTTCATTTCATTGAGTAAATATATGCCCTTATTCGCAATTGTGACAATATTGTCAATATCTATAATTGCATAGATACAATGGTCAAGCAAATCAAAGCTATTATTCAAGTGAAAGAGCTAGACCACTACAAAAAAAATTACAAGCAGATATATGAGATAGTCAAGAAGAGGTGGGATAAAATGGCAACCCCTTTACAACTTTTGGCATATATTTTGAACATCAAGTACCAACATGCTAGCATGTTGGCAATCCCAAATATAATAACATTAAATGTGGATATTGAGGTAGTTGATGGATATAAAAAAACTTTCAAAAACATGTATATAAATCTTAAAGTTGCAATGGAGATTGGAAAAGAATTTGAGGCCTTGGCAACCTTCAATAAAACTTATGTAAATGTTATGCAATGGCAAATATGAAAGAAATGAACCTTGTGAAGTGGTGTAACTCATGTAACTCTTGTGGTGCATGACTAAACATCTATAAAAATGGCAATCATACTTCTATTACAAGTTTGACATTTTATGAAGTATATTCCAATTTAAATTATTTTTTGTTCATTTTTTATTTGAATCTTTGCCTCTTTGTAATTTAAATTCATGACAAATTATTTTATACATTGAAAGTTCTTTAGCTATATAGCTATAAGTAACTAGAACACATATGGCTTCATCCATTATGTGAAGTGCATTAGGTTGGTAGCTAATAAAGTAGAGGACCTTGTATATGCCCATTGCATTTCTATTATCTCTTGTTGCATTCCTTCATAGATTATAATAAGGGGCCTAATAGGCTTTGGTATGATAAGTAACATTGATGTATCCATAAATGCATTGACACATCTCAATTCTAATGTTGAAGATTCTGATATAGCAAGAGGATCCAATGCATCATCATTTGGTTTTGAGAGTGTAGGTGGCTGTACTCATCCAACGATTAGAAGAATAGTAATGAAATTTTTATAACATGTGATTCTATCGATATATTTGTTTTGATAATGAAATTACATCTAAATATAAACATTTTGGAATGTAGTAGCAATTATGTGTTTGTATTGCTTCTAAAGTAATAAAAATCTCCTCTGGTAGCTTACAAAATTGTGTTGATATACAGGTTTTTTCATGAATGTTGTATCCAACCATATCTATACTAGCATGCCTTGAAAAATAGCCATATTTATATTTTTGTCCATGCAACTTTGGTGAAAAGGCTTGATAGAGCTGACCCTATAGTAGATATTGAGGTGAAGCGAGGATTCATGGAGATCGAGGAGGCCACCATCATCTATCATGAGGGGGCCAAATTTACCAAACTCAAAGGCTATGTGGAAGAGGCAAAGTTTGATGGGGAGACTATGCCACAGGATGACCCAATACTATGGTGGAATTTGCATGGGCTTCATTCATTGACAACCACACCAATCATTTGCCTCTTGTCACCAATTTGTAGTTTCTCTTGTACTAAGTGTAGTTTAAAAAATCAATGGGTACTTGTCATGAAAACTTGCTTGCAAGTTATCATTGCAATAACTCAGCTTCAAGTATTTCCAAAAAATCACAACTATGTTTGTTGAAAAACCACCAATACTCACCCTAAATCACAAAAAATTGTGCCACCATAACAACTCACCCAACATTAGTTTAAAAGGAACACAGTTTTTTTCTATTTACTCACGGATTGAATTCCAACATATGCAATGAGTAAACGAGAGAAACTTACAGAACATAACACGTACTAGAATGTAAAGCATAGAATCATCACTGTTGTCTTTATTTATCGAACATATACCAGTACAAGTATATATTGACAATCATAGCAACAACAGTAACATATCTATTAACTACATGACTCTCGATACATATAGAGCACAAACAGTGGTTGAAGACCAACCATTGTGTCATTTCATTACATTAATTATTCTCTCGGGAACTAATTCCCGAACCACTAATTAGTACGACAAAACACTTACATTAAATATCAAACTAAGTCTTATTTCTATTCCCGACCAACTAATTACATTTTGTCCAGCTATATCATCCCTCCCAACAAGTAGTCGTCTTCCAGACAACTCAAAATGAAAACTCTAACAGAAAGGGAGTTAATAAGAGGGAGGAAGAGAGTGCACCCTTGGGTGTACAGACAAAGAGGGAGTCATCGTGGATTGCTGCTGCAGGTGCTAGAGATTTTGGTTGGCCGCCTTCTGCCATTCTCGGGCTAGCTTCACCATCTTGACTGCTTCGGCGAGTTTGGCTTGGCCCGCCGCCAACTCTTCTTTCGTTACTTCCAAGTCCTTGTCCTTCTCTGCTAGCTGAGTAGCCCTCTCTACCAACTACTTGTCCTTCTTTGCCAACTGGTTATTCCCTCTCCACCAATTGCCTAGCCTTCTTTGCCAACTCTTCCTCCTTTACTGCCAAGGCTCGTGCCCACTCGACCATCACTTGAGCCAACTGCTCTTGTGACTTGTGGATCTGCTCCGCCAGCTCTATATAGCACTGGGCTACCTATGCCAAGGCCTTGTCTCATTCACCTTCCCTCTCGTTGATGAGGAGTGACTATTGGCGCCACCGTAAGTAGACATCTCTCTGACATGTTGTGCCTTCCTGCCATTGTCGGTCAGCTTGGCTGCCAGGAAGCCATCATCTCATTTGTTGTTGGCACATTTGGCCAACCCTTTGTTGTGAAGCATTGGAAGAATTCTCTTTCGCATTCCATCTACATGAACGCCAAGATGCATTCCGCTTCTCGTTCTACCAGGGGATCGAGTCCCGTGATGACCTGTTGACTTACTTCGCCGATCTCCTGCATATGCTGACCCATGGCACTCAACTCCTGTATCTACCTACCCATGGCACTCAATTCTCCAATGTACCTATGCAAGGTGTTGATAGGGTTGTGGGGATCCGCCGGTGTCATCCTTACCGGTCTTGTTGACTCATCCCCGCTTGATGCTGCCTCTCCAGGCTACCCCCATCTCCATTGCCTCAGCTGCAAGGGTGAAGCAACTACACAACCTGATGGAGGGGTCATCCGTACTACTGCCCGTGTCACCAAATGGTAATGATCTAGCGGTGCTTGCGAGGTAACTACCACTACTCGGCCAAATAGAGTGCCTCCTTATTGCCCACCTATATGTGTGCTCAGTGGAGTGCTCAAGGGCGGCTACACATCTAAAGTGCTCAACGACAGCTGTGCGCCTGTCAGCAACTGTACTCTCCTTTGCGCTCACTAGTTGGGTGGTCGACTGGGCACTCTCTTGAGTACTCGGCCTTGTAGTGTCTTGTATAGAGATGTGGATTAGCTCCTTGGCCATGCCTGGCAATGGAGGAGGGGTCTGTACTTGTTCACCCATCCCGTCAAGCCACACATCCACAACCTTGTCATCCTCCTCCTTTCTTTCCTTGCGGGCGACCACTACTACTAGCATGGATGCTACTACTAGTGGCATGGCCGTTGGCATGGATATTGGTGGCGTCCCTTGTACTGTCGGTGGAGGAACTATAGGAATGGCTTGTTGGGGCACATTTGTTGTGTCTGCAATGATTGCCTCCACCTCCTGAGACCTGACCTCCCTGGCTACAAAGACCACATCTACACTCATCTCCTCGTCCTTGTCGGATGACACATCAATGGTTGCATCCTTTGTGGTGTCGCCCTCTCCACTGTGTTCTACCTCCTGCCCGTCCTCTCCGCTCAGCCTCTGCAGTGAGCTAACCATTTGTCGTCTCCTCTTTGCCGACCGTGCTGCCTGTTGTGCTTCATCTCCCATGCTCTGTATGCCAAGATTGGCCCAACAAAATACAGTAGGCCACCCGTCATCAATCTCTGCTAACGACTATAGTGCACCCCAATGGCTAGCAGGCACCTACCAATGGATTGCATCTAGCAACAGCCCTATGGCATGCTGTGTCATGTAACATGCTTTGTGCCGAAGGCCCATAAAGTCTCTCATCTGCTTTGCAATCCCACTCGCCCAATTGTACACATTACTAGTCGCCAATCCAATCATTAGCCCAATCATCCACATAGCAATATTTGACGCCCTGCTTGCTCTTGTAAGTCTGCTTTTGATCAAATCAAGTACACACTTCCACTTGGCGTTGTCGAGGAAGTTCTTCCTCAGTCCTCTATTACCAACACCCCATATGGTATCTTTCTCTTCCTGCGTCAGAATGGACTTGCAAACCCTGGCAACGAGGGCCTCCTTTTTCTGCTTGGACATCTTGCCTGGCAGTTCCGTTGGCGCAAGCCCTCGATAAGGGATTCTAAAAAAACCCTTGTAAATTCAAGAGTGCCATACCACATTGTCACCTCATAACCCCTAAATTTGATTATGGACAGGTGGCCATGCCTGTCATAGCTAGCTACCAACTTGCGTAGATACGGCTGGAACTCTCTAGCGTTGAAGAATGGCACCTATGCTGCTTTGTCCACTTATGCTTTTTCCAATGCTTTCTTCAATATATGAGAGTCAGGTGTTGAAGACCACCACGATCAGCATTCTGCGCCGCTAAGGCTTTCCCAAGTGATTGTCTTCGGAGTGACTGCATCATTGTTTCCTCTGGCCATTGCTATGCCCCCTACAACCTTTGGCCGAATGATAGTCAACTTCTTAGCTTTGTTGGAACTAGCTGCCATTTTTCTTTCTAGGTGATATTTGTTTTCTTGATAAGACCAGTGCACTTTTGTTTCACAACACTTTCCTGCCAGCTTTGAATTGCTTGATTTAAATATTGAGAGCTAACGGCTAGAATAATTGTCACTTCCAACACTGCTCTCAGTAATATTTATTCTACTGAATGGTACGGCTTGTATTTTAACAATTTTTCCCGACTTCTTAAAATTAAAATTTCGCCCAGCCCACTTTAATTTAAGCTTTTGTATTGCAAACTTGAATTTAAAAGTCAGTACGACACACTTGGAATTGGAGTTTTGTACGACCCTCTTATCTCCTTTATTTCATACAGGCTTTCTAGTTTCTCCTTGTGCTACCTTGCTTGGTACGGCCTTCAGGTTGGACTTGCATACAATCTCCTTCAAGTGAATGTTCCGTGCAATCACTTTATTGCTTCTAAAAAATTCGTACAGCTTCACTCCTTACTCTTACTCATGCAACACTAGGACTCTTTTCTTGGAAGGCCCCTGAGGATTTCTCTTGTACAAGTTTCTTTCCTTCCAAACCCTATGCCGCCCTTTTTGATGAAGTTCTTCAAACAATACTCAACACTAGTTTTCGTAAGACATTCAAAGCTCTCCAAATTAACTTTCGTACGACACTTCTCCAGATATATTTTCAAACAGCTCTTCTTCTCAATACTCGTACGACCCTTGTGGTCTTTTTCTTTTGCTCAGAGCTTACCCTCTGCTTTTCTCATACCTCCCTCTGGCTTTCTCTAAATCGTATGGCTCCTATATTGACTCGTGCGGGCTTCCTTTCCTTGACGCTTGCCTTTTTATTTCCTCCTGTTGATTTCACAATGTACAGATACAACTTTAATTTTTTCCTTCTGATTTCATTTTCCTTGTCAACTCATACGGTCTCCACTTGTCTAGTATGGCGTATGCTTTTCCTTTTGATGCATATAAGAGCCTTGTCAATTTTAATATTCTTCATATTTCATACTTTTTTAATCTCCTTTGTTTTTTTTTGTCTCCTTTTTTCTCTTTCTCTCTCCTCTGTCTCTTTTTTCTTCTTTGTCTTCATTTTCTCTCTCCTTCGTCTCTTATTTGTAACATGTTGCAATCTAGGTGAAGGACTTTGTAATCCTCCATTTGTTAGTGAAATAACCCGTTCAGTGAACTGGTCTTGTCCTCCAAGCAACTTCCAATTTCAAGTACACCCTCATCATTCGGTTCCATCATCTTCCTTTCTTCATCGACATTCAATCCTCCGTTCGACTCTGATCTCGAAGAAGCTAGTTCTTCACTGACTGCCTAGTTCTTCAAATCAATAGTGTACTTCTTCCCATGGCTCTTGATCGCGAGTGTGTTCCTCTTCCAATTATGGTTTGCCTTGGCGGCAATCAGCCATCCTCGTCCCAATAGTGTGTCGTACACCTTCTTCTCCAACGAGATGACAACGAAGTTTAATAAGAACTGTTGCATGCCAATCAAAAATTTTTGTGCCATTAGAGTACCAAGAGGTTTGATGACATGCTGGTCTACACCTACCAGATGGAATGTCGAGGGCCAAAGAGTTGGCTTTCCCAAGCACTTCCATGTCTTCTCTGGCAATACGTTCACCCTCGAGCCTCCGTCGACGATGGTGTTGGAGAGTTTCCTCCTCGTGATTTCCATCTGTATGGCGGCTGACTTCTTCTTCACATTTACTGCGAGTAGCATCGGACCCGTGGTCTCTCCTGCCAGTTTTGTCGTACTCTCAGTCAATCCCTTCTGAAGATTGTCCTCGATGACTTTCGTGAGTGCTACTCTCAGTTGAGGCATCGTTTGCAAAAGGTTTGTTACCTTAATTGGTACGGTTGTGTGAAGCACCTATTGTACTATGTTTTTCTCAGACTCCGACTGCAACAACGTACTAGCCGCCTTGGAAGTTCTTCGTTCATTTGCCATTGCCTCTTCCACTTCTGCCCTAGCTTCTCGAAGTCTCTCTTTCTCCGTACAAAGGTTCGAATAGTTGGCCTTCTTTGTCTAAGCCCTTTTAATTGCCAGGACCTCTTCATCGGCTACCTCCAGCATGTTGACGCCTTTCTGCTTTGGGCAGTCGATGTCTTCATGATCGCTAGGACCACACCATTTACACAACCTTCCCTTAGCACCTTGACCACTCTGGAAATCCTTGGCAAAGTGACCCCACTCATTACCTTGTTGTTGTACTATTATTACTTCTCCAATTGTTGCAATAGCTACCAAGGGATGTGTTGTTTTGGGTTTTCGGCGATGTGGTCGAAGGGGTTGATTGTTCTCCTTGTGCGAAGAACACTTGCAAACTCTGTGTTTTTAGGTTGTACGGGCACTCCTTAACGGAGTGTCCCATAACTTGGCAGATGTCACAAAACATTTTCTTCAGACAATTCACCTTTGTGACCTATTTTGCATTCGGTACACCACAATTCGTTCGCCTTCTTCGACCCTTCTTTGTCAGCTTTCAGTTCTTTCATCATTCTCAGCATATCTCGATGGAGAGCTTGTACGCTTTTTGATTCATCTTCGCTCTCCCCCGTACTTTCGTCGTCATCTTTCTTTTTCCCTCATGAAGATGTCTTATTTTCGCTCTCGATGTCCATCGCATGGTTATATGCTTCAGTGTACAATGATGGAGGTACCACCTTCATTTTCTTCTAGAGTGAGGGAAGCAGTCCTTCAATGAACCACCTCTTCTTCAAACCATCTGCTGTCTATGTCTCTAGCTTCCCCAACAAATCTTTCAGTTTCCAGTTATATATATGCACACTCTTGTGCTTCCCTTGCTTGGTAGTGTAGATCTCCGCTACAATCTCACTATCATCCCTTAGGAGTTTGAACTCATCTTGAAATGCTTGCTTCAATAATCTCCATCATGCTCTGTGTACTTGCTCCAATTATGAGTACCAATCAATGGCACTATCTCTCAGTGTTGCTGGAAATGCTTTCAGCCAATGATCCAGATCGTCCTGTCCATTTGCTATCCAAATTGTTTCACATGTTTTGCAATGTCGTACTAGATCTTCTGACCTATTCCCCGTACATTTTGGCAGCTTCTGTCACTCTGCTGGTGGAGTTACCATCCTTCCTCACTGTCCTCCTTGTGCGTTGGACCTGACTGGACTAGTTCTCCCGCTACGTCCCGGTGTGTCACTTGCACTCTTGGCCATGTGCGAGTCTCTTCCATGTCCTTCGTCCACATCCTCAACACCTCGAGTCTCTTGGGGTTCACTCCGATGCTCCCTCTGCCCTGGGGTTTTAGGCTCAAATCTTCCAGTCCTCAGCCCTTCGTCGTCGTCCGATATGGACAACTCCCGAATGCATTGGATGCTACTGTCAAGTTCTTCACTTAATTCATCTTCATTGTCCTCGATTATGTACCTTTCTTCGTATGGTGTACTAAAGGGTCCTTCGCCCCTTTCCTCAACCAGACTTTGGTGTGCTCGTATGATAGATCGATCTATTCCATCCAGGTTCTGGTGCGCTCTTCTAATGGATTGATTTATTTTAGTTATATCTTCATGGATTTCTTTGTCAATTTCCTTTAGCCTTCATAGTCTATTTTCTTGCTCTTGTACCCTAAGAGATCGCCAAACTTTCTCTTCTTGAGTTTTGTGCCCGATTAGTACTCGGTTCTTATCTTTGTTAAAAGTTGTTCACGCAATCATTGGTTGTTGGGAGTATGTCTTCGGCTAGTATCCCATTGTTCCTCTTCCCGCTACAGTATTTGTTTCCTCCGGCGTTCCTGGTCACTCTTCGCCCAAAGAACTTGCAAGATGATGAAGTGGCGGGCCAACAATCTTGGCAAACGGTGAAGGAGATGATCGACCTCGTCATTTACTTGCAATCTATCTCAGATGGTTGTCTGAGGGATCTCTCGCTTGAGAGCTTCCCTCTGTACATGGTCTCTTAGTGATCCCACACATTTATCAAATCTTGTGTCAACTCATCTTCCCTCTCTTCACTAGTTTCCATAGGCTCTTCCGCCAGTCGACCCATTACGACGCTATGCTGCTACCAGGTGACTTCCTAAGTACATTTAGGCAACGGCGCCAAATTTTTACAAACAGATTGAATTCCAACATATGCAATGAGTAAACGAGAGCAACTTACAGAACATAACATGTACTAGAATGTAAAGCATAGAATCATCACTGTTGTCTTTATTTATCGAACATATGCTAGTACAAGCATATATTGACAATCATAGCAACAGTAGTAACATATCTATTAACTACATGACTCTCAATACATATAGAGTGTAGACGGAGATTGCAGACCAACCGTTGCATCGTTTCATTACATTAATTATTCTCTCGGGAACTAATTCCCAAACCACTAACTAGTACGACAAAACACTTACATTAAATATCAAACTAAGTCTTATTTCTTTATTCCCGGCTGACTAATTACATTTTGGCAAACTACATTTTCCCACTTTCTTTTGGATGTCAATGACTAAAGGAACACTTATTCAATGCGGATGACCAGATGATTAGGGTTTTTGCAGGTTGTGGTATTGTGTTGTAATGTCCCCGTTTTTAGTACTGCACCTTTCAGTGATTGATGGCCTATTCCCGGTGAGCTGTCAGCTAGCAGAAGCTCGAATCAAGGTTTCCAAACTTCTTGGAGGATGTTTTCGTCTTTTTGCTAAATCTGCATTGGGAATTGTTGATTTTGGATGGCGGATTCTTTCTGGGTTTTCAGAGAGCTTCGCATTGGTGGTTTCTGCACAACATTCTGAGCAAGTTCATGAATTTACTATTTTTAGTAAATTCTATTTTTGGCAAGTTGGCAGGTTGACTTCAGGTCAGTTGACTTCTATTTCAATCAGTTCAGATGATGTGATTGAATTTGGCTCCTGATGCATCTTTATGGAGATATAAGCTATTTTATATTATAATGTTATAATTTAACATTATAATCCCTTGTCCTAGCATCATAAATTAATATTGTTTTAAAGAAGGGACCTTAAAGGTTATTTTCTACATGGAGGAAATATTTTAATATCTCTAAAGTCAAATATTGCTAAAGTGAGTTTGGACGCCAACTTCAAGGAAGGAATAAAATTATAATTAAAAGTCAAAATTGAAGCTTTGGAGAAAGGGACGCCATTTTTTGAAGGATTAGGGTTTGACTCTGAAAAGAAGATTAGGGTTTCGAGAAGGTCAATGGAAAATTATAAAAGGAAGCCTTTGGTTCTCATTTCAGTATCTTATGACTTGAATATTGTTATGCTGCCGGAATGGTACTGGGACTGCTTCGAGGAATGAATGCCTCCTAGCCTTGGCTCGACTTCTTGCTTGAAAGATAGCAACTAGTGGAGAGTTAGTTTGTAGTTGAGTGAGTTTTTGTAGTAAGAAATTGCATTGTAGAAGCTATTATGCATTTGTAGTCTAGTTTGAGCATGTTAGTGAAGTTTTGGTGTTGCTGACTTCAAGTTGCTGAATGTTGTTTTTGCTCATAAGTCAAAAAATAAAAATATATTTGTTCTGGGTATTGGCTAGAACTATTTCTATGCCCTAGGCGCCCATTTGTGCAAATTTTGGTGATTTATAATGAAGAATCTGATTTTATCTTGTTGGTAGAACATTTCTAGAGGCTGTACCATTCTGTTCTGCCTGGCAAGTGTTTAGAAAAAAAAATACTTCAATTTATCAGCTGTTTCTTTGTCTAGTCTTCATTGTCATCATCCTAGCATTCGTTTGCATCAAGTCTCATGTCATTCTGACAAGTATTGAGTGAGTTGTGAGCATTTTAGTGGATTCTAGGGTTGCTGGTTATATATTTTAAAGTGCAGGTCTGTCATAACCAGATTTGAGAAATCTGCAATTTCCTTCTTGGATTGGTGTTAGGAAATCATTACAGGCTTTGTAAAAGATTCCTTGTTGTTGCAGCAATTTGAAGAACTCTAATACTTGATCTTGCAGGCATTTAAATATTCATTGTAAGCTGGCAGTAGTACTGACAGCAGTTTATAATCTTGCTCTATCAATTTGTAATGCTCAACTCTACTTTCAGTATTTGCTATTGTATTTACTTTATCTCCGCCCTATGGTAGCTACTTTCCCTCTCTGGGTTAGAAAGCACATTCTGGGTGTTGAGTACTTTCAGCATTACAGTTATTTCTTTCAAGCATTGTAATTTGTAATACTCCGCCATATGGTCGCCTCAACTCCATCCTGGATTGGGTAGCACATACTTGGTGTCGAGTTCCCTTTCAGTACTTAGTGTAGAAGACCCTCTGACCATATGCTCGCCATCATCGGCGCCATTCTTGGTTAGAGTTCTTGCATAAGCATTTTGATTAAGATCCTCTGACCAATGCTCACACCTTGCCCACATCGGGATCCTGGTGTACATTCTGGTTAGAGTTGCTTCAGCACGTTTTGGTTTAGCTGCTAACCTTAACGGGTGCATTGTTCATAATTTGTAATTTGGAAAATTTGGAAAAAAATTGGCTCGGAATATTTCAGTGGTATCAGAGCCAAGATCCTGCCATCCTGTGCCCAACAGAGTTCACTTGACAGATGAGTGACAGAGATACCAGACGCTTCATACAGAGAGAGATGACTACAGAGAAGCCTCTACTTGAGTTAATGCATGAACTGTTTACGCTAATGAAGGATCCTGACATAAGGTGGGGAATCAGAAAGATTTATGCTAGGTCTGAAAGCTGGGATAGCAAGGTGCACATGGCACCTCATATTAATCGGGAGCTTGATGAAGAAACTCTGACAGTTGAAAAGTGTGTGGAAGAACCCCAAAATACTTCCTTAGATTTGCATGTGATAGGAAGTGAAGAAGAACAAGATGAAGAAAACACTAGTGGTGTCCTTGGACCAGCTTATGATCATTACCAAGGTGATGTTGTTAATGGTGATTCTGATGTGTTTATACCTCTTTTAGTTGAGGATTTGGTCAAGGATTATTCACCTCTTGCTGCTGTTCAAATCTCTCAAGAATTTTCACTAGACAAATGTATGACAAGTAGCCAAGAAGACCTCCTTGGTATTCATTGGGCTGCTAATGAAGAAATCAATGACATACTTCCCCATGATGAAGATAATGACAGTGATGTTTTCAAAACAGCAGGCAATGGAGATTCTTCATTTCATTATGATGATGACATTGGGTTTGAGCATCAAACTAAGCCCTTGGAGAGAAGGACTTATGAAGAAACCAGTTCAAGTGAGTTACTGGGTGACCTATTCAAAGACTCAACACTCCAAGAGAAGCATGAAGAGTACTTTTCTCTTGATCAAAACAATCAGCCTTTTTCCATTTGGGATCCCAGTTGGTTGACACCAAGGTATGATAAAGAACCTTTGTGGGATGAATTTCCCTTTGATCCAGATGAAGATCAAAAATCAGTTTGCATGGCAAACTATGAGGTGGCCATTGAAGAGGAAGTTGTCTTTGAAGAAGAAGAGGGTTCAAAGAAGCTCCATGATGATGTCCTTGAAGTGGTTGCAGCCGCTAAAGAAGAAAATGTTTCTACGGAAACTTTCCGAACAGCGGATGACTATGATCCATTGAGCAAGTTGGGTGCTGCTTTAATGTTTGATCAAGAAGACAGTGATGAAGAAGAAGAGCTTGAAGACCATATGGCTCTTGAAGATGGAGAGTTTGAAGGTGTTACTAAACACAAAGCTGATTTATCAATGCACGAAGCTGATTGCAAGCGATGGGTTCAAGATTTTGTGGAGTATGATGCCTTTCATGACAATGAGCATTCTCCTCTAGTTGAAGGTGAAAGACACGGAAGCTGGAGCAGCTATGATGGCCGCAAAGACACAAAACAAAGTTCTGATTTTGACAATCAGCCACCCAGCAATCCGCCATCTTTGCATATTCTTGAGTGGGAAGATCAAGACAAAGAGTCCTTTAAGAGGGAAGTGCGAATTCTATCCCAATTTGATCTCACTCACAGTTTGATTGAAGATCTCCACTGGAAGGCTCAGCTTGAAGAGAGGAAAAGAGGAGTTAAGGATGAAGTTGCTCTTTTCAATTTGCAACTCATCAGAGACTCTTTGGAGACGTTGAAATCAGATTGCATAAACTTGATGGAGGATCGGGATCATGCTATTGAACTTGCAAAGAAGTCCTTCAGTGTTGTCCAACAAAAGGAGAATTTGGTTGATGAGCTCACTCTGGAGCTTAAATCAACAAAGGACAAGCTAAAAGAAAATCATTTGTCTCTAACAGAGGTTGAAGACCGGTTTGTTGATTTCAAACTTTTTAGCAAGCAAAAGAATGAGCAAAGTGTTGAAGAAATCAAGCAAGTAATTGACGAGCTTGATAGTCTTCGAGAGGAGTTTGATCCTGAAGGGTTTACAAGGAAATCAGAAGTTGCGTATGCAGATTTGGATCAGCAAGATGGAAAAGGGGACTTCCAAGTCTTTGACAACCCTTTCTTTGAAGTGGGTGCTGAAGCAACTTATGACAATCCTCTTTTTGAACCAAGTGAAGAGGAAGCTTATGAGAAACATTTCTTTGAGGTAGATGATGGGATTTCAAGCCTTGAGGAAATTTCTTATGACATCATTGTTGAAGAGGGAAGTTTTAGCACTTTTTTTGACAATGGAATGAGGATGCATGGGCTGCATAATGAAGGCTTCACTGCTGCTTCTAGTCTCCCCATTCAGGAGGTGGAAAATCAAGAAGCATGGTGGAATGAGGTCACTAATCTTGATGAGCAACAAAGGGATGATTGGCACTCCAATGAAGAGTTCATTCATTTTCGGATATGGATGCTTGCCAGATTCCTATCGGACTTCCTGCTTACACCATCTTCTCTAAGAATAACTAATTTCATAATGGAGTTTGATGAAGGGTCCATTGAATCCTTCCAACAATTCTTCTCTCATGGTTTTGAATTTGACTTTCTCAATGAATTCAGATTTGTTGAGTACTTCTTGGAGTTTCAGGGTGCGATGATTCAAATAGAACGTATTTCCCAAAGCGTTCTAGTAAAAGTAATTCTCCATTTGCAAAATGGCTCTTCTTTACTTATGATGTGGGGCCCTGGTATCAGCTCACTTTTGACATGTGTCAAGAAGGTATGTTGGAGTGATGAGCCTCAAATTCACTGTCCTTTGGATGTTATTACCTTCGTTGTCAGTCATTTGAAGTTCACTCCTAATGATCAATGGGAGTTTTGGAAAGTAAAGTTGAGCAAGGATTGGTACTTGGCTGTGATGGGATCTTCAGTGGGTTTATTTTCGGCTGTAGATATAAGTAGACATGATATTTTGGGTGCTGATTTTCAGTTTGGCAACAGCTATCTATCTCCTTGGATGCTGATTTTCATAAAATCAAATTTCACGTTGATCATGTCAGTCTTGTTGGGTTGCTAGTTCATTCAATTTCAGACCTTCCAATCTCTTTCAAGGGACAATTTATGGTTTCAAATGAGAGAATTGGTGGTGTGGATTGAGCACGATCAGAATTTGGAAAGAAACCATACTCATTCTAATGGTTTTCTTGGTACATATTCTTGTACAAATAATTGGAGCAGCAGACCATCACTCGACTTTGCTTGGCATTTCGAGACTCCTACTGCTGAGATCCTGTTCAATGTCTTGACTCTACATTCTGAGACTCTTGGGATTGGAATTGTGAGAAACTTCTTCAGACTTCATAGTTGTGCCATGATAGTTCAGCGGAGGCATAGGGAATTCATGTGGAATCATGAGTTTGAGTTTGTTGAGTTCTTGCAAAGGATAGCCTCCCTCTTTGCAAGAAGAGATGAGGATATCACATTTGCAGTCATGGTTTCATTTGTTACCATGTGGAGGTATGCTGAGGAGATTAGTTATGAGTTGAGTGACCTATCTTTCTTCTTTCCTAGAATTGTGGTTGACAGTGGTATTGTTGTTACTGTTGACTCTGGGCATCTTGGACGTGAGACGTTGCATGATATTGATCTTAGTCCTTTAAGATCTTTCAGTTTGATTATCATGGATGGTAACACTTTGGAGTTACAAGGGAGGTTAGTGCAGCATTGGCATGATGTTTTCACTGATGTGATCAGAGTGGTGCAGCATCGGCATGGTGGGTCCTTCCTGAGATGGATTTGGGAACCTGGGATCATACTTGTTCTGGTATGGATTAGTCTTAACTTTTCTGGAGTTATGGTGGTATTGCTTGAGGACAAGCAATTTTGGGAAGGGCGGACTGTAATGTCCCCGTTTTTAGTACTGCACCTTTCAGTGATTGATGGCCTATTCCCGGTGAGCTGTCAGCTAGCAGAAGCTCGAATCAAGGTTTCCAAACTTCTTGGAGGATGTTTTCGTCTTTTTGCTAAATCTGCATTGGGAATTGTTGATTTTGGATGGCGGATTCTTTCTGGGTTTTCAGAGAGCTTCGCATTGGTGGTTTCTGCACAACATTCTGAGCAAGTTCATGAATTTACTATTTTTAGTAAATTCTATTTTTGGCAAGTTGGCAGGTTGACTTCAGGTCAGTTGACTTCTATTTCAATCAGTTCAGATGATGTGATTGAATTTGGCTCCTGATGCATCTTTATGGAGATATAAGCTATTTTATATTATAATGTTATAATTTAACATTATAATCCCTTGTCCTAGCATCATAAATTAATATTGTTTTAAAGAAGGGACCTTAAAGGTTATTTTCTACATGGAGGAAATATTTTAATATCTCTAAAGTCAAATATTGCTAAAGTGAGTTTGGACGCCAACTTCAAGGAAGGAATAAAATTATAATTAAAAGTCAAAATTGAAGCTTTGGAGAAAGGGACGCCATTTTTTGAAGGATTAGGGTTTGACTCTGAAAAGAAGATTAGGGTTTCGAGAAGGTCAATGGAAAATTATAAAAGGAAGCCTTTGGTTCTCATTTCAGTATCTTATGACTTGAATATTGTTATGCTGCCGGAATGGTACTGGGACTGCTTCGAGGAATGAATGCCTCCTAGCCTTGGCTCGACTTCTTGCTTGAAAGATAGCAACTAGTGGAGAGTTAGTTTGTAGTTGAGTGAGTTTTTGTAGTAAGAAATTGCATTGTAGAAGCTATTATGCATTTGTAGTCTAGTTTGAGCATGTTAGTGAAGTTTTGGTGTTGCTGACTTCAAGTTGCTGAATGTTGTTTTTGCTCATAAGTCAAAAAATAAAAATATATTTGTTCTGGGTATTGGCTAGAACTATTTCTATGCCCTAGGCGCCCATTTGTGC
Source organism: Sequoia sempervirens (assembly GCA_007258455.2). Taxonomy (NCBI): domain Eukaryota; kingdom Viridiplantae; phylum Streptophyta; class Pinopsida; order Cupressales; family Cupressaceae; genus Sequoia; species Sequoia sempervirens. The sequence continues at coordinate 50,719 of VDFB02344219.1, forward strand.
AAATTTTGGTGATTTATAATGAAGAATCTGATTTTATCTTGTTGGTAGAACATTTCTAGAGGCTGTACCATTCTGTTCTACCTGGCAAGTGTTTAGAAAAAAAAATACTTCAATTTATCAGCTGTTTCTTTGTCTAGTCTTCATTGTCATCATCCTAGCATTCGTTTGCATCAAGTCTCATGTCATTCTGACAAGTATTGAGTGAGTTGTGAGCATTTTAGTGGATTCTAGGGTTGCTGGTTATATATTTTAAAGTGCAGGTCTGTCATAACCAGATTTGAGAAATCTGCAATTTCCTTCTTGGATTGGTGTTAGGAAATCATTACAGGCTTTGTAAAAGATTCCTTGTTGTTGCAGCAATTTGAAGAACTCTAATACTTGATCTTGCAGACATTTAAATATTCATTGTAAGCTGGCAGTAGTACTGACAGCAGTTTATAATCTTGCTCTATCAATTTGTAATGCTCAACTCTACTTTCAGTATTTGCTATTGTATTTACTTTATCTCCGCCCTATGGTAGCTACTTTCCCTCTCTGGGTTAGAAAGCACATTCTGGGTGTTGAGTACTTTCAGCATTACAGTTATTTCTTTCAAGCATTGTAATTTGTAATACTCCGCCATATGGTCGCCTCAACTCCATCCTGGATTGGGTAGCACATACTTGGTGTCGAGTTCCCTTTCAGTACTTAGTGTAGAAGACCCTCTGACCATATGCTCGCCATCATCGGCGCCATTCTTGGTTAGAGTTCTTGCATAAGCATTTTGATTAAGATCCTCTGACCAATGCTCACACCTTGCCCACATCGGGATCCTGGTGTACATTCTGGTTAGAGTTGCTTCAGCACGTTTTGGTTTAGCTGCTAACCTTAACGGGTGCATTGTTCATAATTTGTAATTTGGAAAATTTGGAAAAAAATTGGCTCGGAATATTTCATGTGCATAGGGGTATGCTTTTACCTATTTATTTATTTTAGCTGATTTTATCTTTTTTCCCATCTTTAAAATAAGAAAAATGGCAAAACAGTGTGAGTATGCATGTATGCACTTATTAAAAAGCAACATAACACTGCAATTATTGTTACATATATTCTAAAAGTGCTCTTCATTCTACAATTAGTAACATGAGTTTTAAGATTAAACCAAAATTCCCCTTTATCATACATGGGCACCTAGTATGAAAGATGAATGTAGCTTCAGATTCTAGCCTAGTAAATTAAAATTATCGTGCTCATTGATTTGAGAACTTGACTTGCTATGGTTCAACCTTTAATCATATATTGTAGTGTGTTGTGGGTTCAGTTTTTCTTGCATTGTCTACCTAATAGCAACTTTGCACTTGATCTTCTATTTACAAAATTAAGATGTCTTCTTACAATACTGAGAAAAAGTGTGTATTATGACTTAAACTCATTTTTTGGTCTATACGTGTATGAACTCTAAGTTTGATCTATATATAAAGGAAATCGGCAATATGGTCCATAATTTTAAAACTATGCATATTTTTAAAGCATATTTTTAAAAGTTAATGTATTTTACTATGATAAATTTGCTGAGTTTTTGTCAAACCCCAAGTTTTTAAAAATTCTAGCACAACCGAGTAATTGTCGAGTCCAAGTTTTTAAACTATGATAGTGAGAGGAGTTGGTCTACATACAACTTCATCCACTCTATCAGAAATAATAGCCTTACCTCTAAGAGAGTAGAAAAGCTTGTGGTTATACATAATGCCTTTGAACTCATAGACCACAAGACATTTGCATACAAGTAGACTTTAGCAACACGGTGCAATGTGAAAGATTGATGAGGGTTAGGTTTAACAAGCAAGATTGGTTGGTGGCCATTTGTAAAAGCTTTAACAAGATAGGTTCAACAGTTTTGACAATTAGTTTGACATGCTGTTTGGGGAGGATGATTACATCACAAAGGCATTGGCCCATGGCCCCATGGTACTTGAATCTAATCATGATATTGAAGATAATAATATAATGATATTCAAAATCTTCAAAGTGTTGCTCGTTCAATACATTCATTGTGTCTACAATTTAGCTTTACATAAGAGATAAATTGTCATTTTTACAACTTTTTTATAAGTAATGTTTCAAATACTCCATTACATTTGTGCCACCATCTCCTGCCATCTCAAAATTTTGGGATATAGTTCCACCAAGCCCACAACCAATCCTTGTGTCCCCCCATTCCAAAACTTTGTGGAACTATGGATTTTTGAAGATTAGATTTTGAAAACAGATTAAGCGCCATAAAAGACACAAGATGTTAAATTTGTGAGTTCTATAAATTTGCTGCTATAATATACTATTTAAAATTTTAAAGTGATAGGAGAAGATAATATGATAAGAACACATATCACACATTCAAATACACAAAATATGATCATAAAACAAAGTGCTTTGCAGTACGCTCTCTTGAAACCCAAAGTTTGCAATCGATGTACTTCCATCTTGCCACAATCATTTCATAGAAGTTGCTTGCTATTTAAAAAGCAGTATGATTGAAATCAGGATTTACCATTATTGTATGTATTGTACAATGCCAAGGGTCAAAGCCAAATAAATTATTGGGAAAAACATTAACAAAGTATGTTAAAGAACATAGAAACAATCAGCCATGATAAAAAATATGCATGCAAGAAGATTTTTTGCTACAACTAAGCATGGTTATAAAGAAAATTCTTACCAAAAGTGACAGTAAATTGAATAGCAATTCATTGATACCTTGAATGTCATAACATCTGCAAGAAGCATCATATGCCGAATATCAATGCTCATCCCGTGACTCTTCATGGTATACTCTATTTGTTCAATTATGACACTTCTAGCCGCCTCTATTCCAAGTGTTTGTTCAATTTCAATAACATGATTACTTTTGGTATTTCTTCCATCGACTCCTTCAATACCCATCACAGCTGCAAGATTTGTACTGCAAACCGTGAAATTATACATGACATTAGCAAAATGCTCGAAATTGCATCTTACCAAGCAATGATGGTACTTGTACTCATACAATGCTGAAATGGTAATTTAACATTGCTTAATAAATACACAATTGTCACATGAATCAAATTAAGTTTATCAATCTAGACACTTTAGTCAATGCATGTTGACAAGGTAGTAAATAATATTTCAAAGAAGCGAGGTATACTATCAAACAGTATTGTTTTGTATTAGAATGTGTGTGTGAATGATATTGCATTTTTTAATAACCCTAAACTGTATCCAGACATTTCAGATATGACCTAAATACAGGCTTGTGTCTGGATACATCCTGACATGGTATCTGTACCATGTCTACGAGTACTCTATTTGATCCAGTATCCAATATGCAGATATGGGCAGGATAGGAAAAAATTTAACAACTCTGCTTAATAAAAAGTGATTTTATAATGAAGTCATCTGGCCTTGGCATTAAACAAGAAAAGGATTGGCACTTATATGGATTCAGCACCATCAGACAGTAATCTGGAATATATGACTGAAAGGGAACCAGAGGATTTTTTAAGAATTGGAGAGGCCGTTGAAAGGTGCACAGCTGAAATAGAAGCAGTGCTGTCTTCTGAGAAATCAAAACAGGCTAAGGTAGCCCTGAAATACACATGCCAGGGGCAAAGTATTTTTAAACCAGTGGTCTGGAATATCATTTTACTTGTGAAGGGGTTATTAGATGAAAGAGGAGAAGCAGAAACAAGCCAAATGGAGAGCACCCCCTTTGGGTTGAATCAAACTTGATTTTGATGGGGCCTCAAAGGGAAACCTATGGATCGTTAAGCAGGATGCCTTTTAATAGATCATAACGGAATCTTTTTAGCAGCCTTGTCAATTTTTATCAATCAGAACAAACAATGAAGTAGAGAAAATTAGATTGGTCAAGGGATTAGAACTTGCACTTTTGATGGCCCGTCTACATTTATTAATGGAAGATGATTCCCAACTAATAATGAATAAGATGACCAAGGGATTGGCCCGAAGTTGGAAGCTAGAAAGCATCCTTAGGGAAACTAGGGAACTCGTCCTCAATAAATTTTAAAAATTTGTTTGAGAATGCATTGGTCCATTTAATCTCTCAAGTCCTAACAAAATTTGGCACACTCAAAAATTCAATAGGATCAGTAGTAAGTGTTCAGTCTAAAAAGTGGGAGGGCCTTCAACCCCTCCTCTTGAAGGACTTTTATCATTCAGAAAGCTCTTTTTGTAGGTGTTGTGACCTTTTCACACATCGCCCCCATTCCAAATGGGGACCCCCTAATTTTTGCTTTGTTCGGGTCTTTTGGCTTGGTTTTTAGTTTGTTTTGCTGTCGTCTCTCTTTTGTTCCGTCTGTCTTTCCGGGGATATGCCCACCTTTGAGCGTAAACGTGAAATTTTGGCTTAGTCTGGGAATTAGGGTTTTGAATCTTCCGGCCAATTTGAAGTCAAATTGAGTGAATAAGTTGAAATTTGAGCTCGGCAATACAGTCAGCATGCTTCCAGCAGGTTCCCGACAAAATTTCATTGGATTCTGACAATTTACTATTTTTAATAGTACCTAATTTGGGACGTTTTCCTCAACACTTTTGAAGTTCCGATCATTACACTGCATCCAGAACACATCAAGCTATTTGTCTGCAAAATTTGAGCCAGAACTGACAACTTTCTATTTTTAGCAAGCTCACCTTCAAGAGCTGATTTTAGGGTTTACATGCGAAGTTCTTCAATGCATGTTTGTAGAATATTTCTAGGTTTTCTGAGACCTACGCAATGATATAACATGCAAAATGAGATGATGGCTTTCGGTACTCAGCCTTCGGAGGCTATTTTTAGGGTTTGCATGTTGGAATTTTCTACGCATGTCTGGACATTCTTTGTGGGTTTTTCGAAAGCTTCGCAGTGATGTAACATGCAGACCAGGATCAGGACTTTTTCAAGAGCCGTCTTCAAAGGCCATTTTTAGAGTTTGCATGCAGGACTTTTCAGCGCATGTCAAGTTATTCTTTATGAGTTTTTCAAGATCTACGCAGCGATGTGACATGCAAGGCAAGATGATCACTTTTCAGAGACTTACTATTTTTAACAGGATCATTCTGACAGTTGCCCAGCACCTCAGTATCACGAACAGAGTAAAGTGCAACAGAAACGAGGTCAAACAGAGGTTTTTTGATTGACATGCAAGTCAAATTAGGGTTTCCAACTTCGGGACCCAAAATGAGGGGTCAAACGCCAAAATTTTCGAAAACCAGTGTATCCCACCGCGATCAATATCTTTCAAGCTATCCATTGGTAAAATTTGAAGGCAATCTAAGCACTTACTATTTATAGTAAGGCACTCCAGAAACAGGCTATAAATAGTAAGTCAGCAGTAGGCACTAGTGTGAACAGGCAGGTCACCCCATGAGGAGCACGCCATTCAAATTTCAAGTCAAACGGAGTTGGGGAAGTTGTGAAACTGAGCAGTTACTATAAATAGTAAAACACCTCCAAAAATATGCTATAAATAGCAAGTCAGCACGAGATGGCAGTGTGAACAGATCAAATAAGTCATGAAGATCCTGTGGCGCGAATTCCAAATCAATCCAAGCTTCAGAGGTATGAAAATCAAAGGGCTTACTAAATATAGTAAATCAGAAGCGAGCAAGCCAGAAAAATGCCTAAGTCTGAACAAATTCCTTCACCCCCTGTCAAATGCGCCCAAGATGAGAATGGCAGGAGGATGAAAAAGTTTCCAAGCATGAAATTCCTGTTGCCTAGTCCAAATGCGCCCATGCTAGAAGCTAGACTGGAAGAAATTTTCTAAGTCTGAAGTTAAATCCTCCTCAGCATGCCAAATGCGCCCTATTATGGTATGAGGCCAAGAGAAGTTTCCAAGGCATTGATAAATCCTCCTCCTACCCCTAAATGTGCCCTCAAGGAGAGATGGTGATGAAAAAAAATTCTAAGGCATTGAAGTTAAATCCTCCTCCTACCCCTAAATGTGCCTTCAAGGAGAGATGGTGATAAAAAAAATTCTAAGGCATTGAAGTTAAATCCTCCTCCTACCCCTAAATGCACCCTCAAGTAGAGTTGGTGATAAAAAAAAATTCTTAAGGCATTGAAGTTAAATCCTCCTCCTACCCCTAAATGCGCCCTCAGCTTGAGAAGGTGATGGAAAAAAATTCTTAGTATCAAACTTCCTTCACCACCCCCAAAATGTGCCCACTCTTCATGAAGTCATAAGTCAAAGTTAAATCCTCCTCCATACCTCAAATGCACCCAAGGAAAGAAGTGTTGGTGGTAAAGAAACTAAGGCGTTGAAGTCAAACTTCCTCCTCCTACCCCCAAATGCACCCTCATCTCAAGATGGAGTGTGGAAAATAGTTAAGTGTTGGCTTATTCCTTCACCACCCCATAAATGTGCCCTCATCATCATCAAGCAAGAGAAAAAAGTTGCCTCCTTGAAGTCAGATCGAGAACATATTTTCCATACCAGTCCAAGAAACAAAAGCCATGATGATCAAACACATTCAATTTGCGGTCAAGAAGAGGAACAAGAACAATGCGAATGCATCTATGGACGAGAATCTTCTAGAAGGATGTGGCCATCAATTGCTCATTTATTACCCCACTCCTCTTGGTGGCGGTTTTTAGGGTTAGGGTTTATGTGGCTTGATCTGAGCCCTTCATTGTAATTGAATCTAAGCTGTCTATTGGACTGGGCCATCTATAAAAGGGGCATCCCCCTTCATTTGTAATTCATTAGAGTAGAGATTAGATTAGGATCATAGAATAGCAGAGAGACTGATAGTGTAGCATAGATTGGTAGGATAGTTTGAAGGAGGAAAGTTTTTCCTTTTAAAACTTTGTAAGAAATTGTTGTGAACACTCTCTCAATAAAAAGAGTATTCATTGATGATGATCTCGTCTTTTGTTGTGAGTAGCTAGCGAGGTTTTTTCGTCCTACTTCAAGTAGGATTTTAAAGTAAAGTACATAGATTTTGTTTCATGCAAGTAGTAGACAGTAATTGTGGAATGTGGTCGTCAATTTGAGCAAACTTCGTCTATCCATACCACTAGTGGGCTCGCTGATGGTGAGTTCGCCTTGTGTGGTCAACTGGAAACTTGTGGGCTTAACTTCGATTACGACCTTCATGTTGGTATGCGTCGTCGCGATGGTGTCTTCATTGTTGAATTGTAATCTGAATATCTTTAGTTACTCCCCTTGAAGATTGCACCGGTTCTGTGGAAGCTATCTGAAGTGAGGCAAAACGGAATCTGGTTGAGGCTTGTGAAAATTGATCTCCACGTCTCACGTGTAGATTAGTCCATAGCATCTTCTATCCCTACACCTGTTTTAATTCAGTACTTTCTAGTTAGTTCAGGAAATAGGAGCTTTATAGACAAACCTTTCGAGCATTCAAATCCCTTTCTCCGTTGTTGAACAATTTCGTAAGTCCCCTTGAAATACCAGCAAATCACATCAAGCCAACTGAGACTATCCCTTGCGTGAGGGAACCTTGGAGTTGAATGCATGATCTTTCTAGCAATCTTAGCATGCAGGAGATTTTGTTCAAGAGAGGATAGAGTCGCCGTTGGTAACTTTATTCTGTGTTGGTGCGGTCACGAAAAACACATCAACAGTAGGCCTGAGTAACAAGGTCTTGTAGATTTAGTTGGCAGGCCTTTTTCAGAATTGCAATTATTGCAGGACAGACCTAAAATGCAATCATCATCCCTAAAGGCTTGAAGTACAAAGTCTAATCTAGGCACTATTGCCTTTAAAACTTCGTAATGTCTAGAATGAAATATCTTTTCTGCCATAGTTGGCACTTAACATCAGGAAAGTGTGCACAAACATTATTAATATAGTTCCTTTACACATCTCTATTCACTCTATACTCTCTAATTCACTTTGCAATCTTCACTCCGGTCATCCAAGTCCACATCTGCAAATAAAGCATATCAAGGAGGCAATGGCAGCTAACAGAAAGGAACTTTGTGGTACTCCATATGGTTGAGCAATATCAGATTGGAGGCTTAAAACATCTGCACAGAAGACTCAAGCACTCTAGCAAAAAAAATACATCAATAGAAAACAACACTACTAATAATAGGCAAAGGAACAAATAGACCATATCAAGGAGGCAATGGCAGCTAAGAGAAAGGAACTCTGTGATACTCCATATGCTTAAGCAATATCAGATTGGAGGCTTAAAACATGACTCAAGCACTCTAGCAAAGAAAAAACACTGATTGAAAACAACACTACTAATAATAGGCAAAGGAGATATGTAATGTCCTCTTCTCAATCCTAAGCTTTTCAGTGGCCATTAGCCTATTTCCAAAGTTCACGTAGGCTAAATGGATGGGTTAAGGGGACTCCAAGATCCTTGGAGGATGCAATGGTAGCAATTCTTGGTTTTTTATGTTGGCTTTGAGCTTAGGGGATGATTCTGAGTTGAATGACACTCTCTGCAGTGTTATTGGTTGATTTGGGTGTTCTCCAAACTTCTTGGAGAGCACATTTATTTTTAAAAAGTCTCCAAAATGGCCTCATTCTTTCATCTAGTGTCTCCACATCCCTTCGGTGCAGTCAGAATTGGATTCTAAGTTGATTCAAGAGTTTTTGTCATAAGGGCCCCAAATTAGATGGCTAGTCTTGAGGACGAGGGAACGTTGGCATATGAGGGGTTATTTTTATTTTATAAAGGCAAATTCAAAAAAAGAGGATTATTTTATTATTTTCAAATTTGTAACCTCTCCCTCCAAAAAGTTATACAAGGAGGCCAAGGGTAGCTCATTTGGTCATGTTAATTTGAGATAACAAAGTGTTGTTGGATTGGGGATTGAATCCTTTGAGGCCTTGAGGATGAAAACCCTCAAGGTTGATCTAGATTCGTAGTTGAGAGATACTCCTTAGCTGGACATTGGTATGGCTACACTACAGGAGTCACCGTTGGAGTTTTGGTGAAGTTTTCAGTTTGCTTTCATGATGGAATGCTTTGGTGTTTTTTGAGTTGCATTATATTTGGGTGTGATTATCTTGCCATTTGCAAAGTTTTTGAGAGTGACATATCTTGAGTTTGCTTGTTGGGCCGTACACCTTGTTGGTACAGGTTGTACCATCAGTTTGGCAAATGCTGATTGAAGGGTTGTGAATCATTTTATGGGTATTATTCCAAAGGTTTCTTCTACCTTGGGCGACTAAGGAGTATTTACATGATTTTTTGATGAAGTTTCCGACTTTATGCAAGTTGGTCGCCCTATTGCAGACTGTACAACTCCTGTAGTTGGGCGTAGGGTTTTCAAGGGTGAATCGTTCCATTTTTCCAACCTCTTTGGACTCATTGGGAGGCACATATACCTTGTATAACTCAGGTATATTGCTGTTGTTTCACTTGGGGAATCTCATTTTAGTGGGTTGAATGTATTTTGGCAGTTGCTATCATATTACTACCTCATTAGCAGTTGGATTGTAATTGTTAATATCATTTTGTACTGAGCTCCTATTGTAACACTAATTTGGTAGTACCATTTAGTGATTTAGCTCTTATCTGGAATTGCTACCTACCCCACTGAATAAGAGGCATCTTTCATTATCCACTAAATAAGTGGCTTCTTGTACTAACCCCACTACACAAGTGGTTCCTGCTTTGCACTCACCACTGAAAAGCGGAAGTGTTGTGAGTTGTTTTACTTTCAGTTTGTACCACTGCATAAGTGGAAGTTTATTACTCACCCCATTGAACAAGTGGTTACTTTCAAGCATTGCAATGTAAACCTTGCCAACGTATGCTATCACCTTGTCCACATCGAGATCTGGGTGATCAGAAAGTGGAAGGTAGTTGATTTTAGTTGATTATCTTGATTATGTTTCTAATGCTAACAAGTTGCAAAAATTAAAAAATTTAGGGTGGATATTACAAGATAACTAAGGCCACTCTTGAGACACATTTCTATCATAATTGTTTACTCGCTGGGATAACTTTAACATACTACGAGAGTAAACGGATGAAACTTATAGAACATAGAACATATACAGAGATCATTAAAGAACACATAGTGCCCAAAATAGATGTTGCAGTCATTCATTAAATATGGCAGTAATTACATCACAACATTAGATTGTTTTGACTACAAATGAAATGAGTACATAAATAGCCAGCCAAGGTTGGTTGAGATACCAACCATCGACAAGACTTCCTAACTACCCAACCATCGGACCAATTGCCAATTACAACTTGTTACATTAATCTATGTAGAAGTTTTATTTTATTTTATTTTATTCATTCTACTAGTACGACCGACTACAACATAATTATTTATACATAGCCATTTACATCACCCCCCACCCCCCGAAAAAAAAAAACAAGTCATCTTCCATACAACTACTACAAAAACTGGAAGACCACTACCCAAAACTAAAGCTAATGAGGAGTTGGGTGAGAGGACGTCCCTAGAGCTAGGTGTACTAAGGAGGTTGGAGTGGTTGTCTACACGCTACGCTGTTGAAGCCAGTAGACTTCTTCTGTCCTCTGCTTCAAGTGGTGTGTAGCTTCAGCTCGTTTTCTCTAGCTGTCTTCACCAAGTGGACTGCCTCCATGAGATGTTGATTGATCCTTGCTATTTCCTGGTCTTTTGCCCCAACCTGCTTGGCCATCTCCTCCTCCAAGGCCTGTATCTTCTTGTTGTTTTCCAACAACTCTGTGTCCCTAGTTGCCACCTTTGCTCTTCCCTTCTCTATAAGGTGAGCCTATTGTTGAAGCTCACTCTAAAGGCATTGGTTAAGGGAGTTTGCCTATGTACAAACCTTTTGCAAGATGGCTATAGCCTCATCAACCCTACTGCTCAGTCTCAAATTGTTTGCTTCCTATTGTTTGAACACATGGATCAGCTCCGGTAAGCCCTCCCCATATCAAAAAGATGGATTATCAGCTTGTTGTCCTTCCCTTGGAATGTTGGCCTATTTGGGAACTAGGTTGCTAGCATTTCTAGTGTCTCCACTTCCGACCAACCCCTTTTTGTAAAAATACTCAAGAATTCCTTTTCGCAACCTGACTTCATAAATTGTAGGATCCTTTGTGCCTCTTGCCATTCTACGAGAGAGAGGTTGTGCTCGAGAGTCTTGGCAATGTCTGACACCTCCTGGATAATGGCTACAATGGGTTCTAAGTCTTGCAAGTACCTCTCAATGGTTCTCATCGGATCTTCCCTATTTAGTTTGGCAATTTCAACAAGGATACCTTTCGAAACACTTGAATCTCCATCTGGATCACTTGATTCCTTTTTTGCAGATCCAAAAGTTATTGGCTAAGGTGTGGAAGGGTTGGTGGTTGGCCTCTTATCATCATGCTCCCTCAGTTGTCTAGGCTCCTCTATCTCTGGTGTACGCTCCTCCACTCCTAGTGCAGCCTTCACCACTTCTCCCACAAGCACTACTGCTGTCGTGAGAGTGAGAACCTACTTGATGGTCGGCAATGTGGCGTCTCGTTGTATGCTCCCTGCAGCAGATGGTACAACCTCTGGCTGCTCCATCTCTACCTCCATATGTTGTGGTGAGTGGATGGGCGATATATCTTCTACCCGGATGGGGGAGCCGAGTGGCTCTAACCAACTATCAACATGAGGTGTCTCAAATGTTGTGTCGGTTGCTTCTATTCCCTCGACTGCCACTGCTAGGACCAACGTCTCAGCTACTACTACAGCCTCCGCTGCCACTATTGGGACCAACGTGTCAACTACTGCTACAACCTCAACCACCACTATTGGGACCAATGCTTGAGCCTCATTGACTAGAGGTATGATTTCAATTGAGTGCACATCCCCAGGTGTGGTGTTGGCCGAGGAGGAAGTTACATCTATCTGTTCATACTCCTCACTACTCTTGTCCTCCTGCTTCCTCTTCATTTTTCTTTTTTTTGTTTCTTCACCAATTTCCTAAGTTTCTAGGGAAGTCCACCAAAACACCATTGGCCATGACTTGTCATAATTAGTAGCAAGCTATAATTTTCTCAATTTGGTACCTGACAACTGGTTATACACTGCATCCAAGAACAACGCTATAGTGTGTTGAGTCATATAGAAGGCCTTATGCTTGTAGGCCAAGAACTCCCTTATCCTTTCAGATAGATAGTAAGCCCAATTATATACTTTCCCCACACTCAACCCAAACATATAGTCTACCATCCAAGTTGCAATGTCTGACACCCTACTTGACCCTATCAATCTGCATTTGATGAGGTCCATCAAACATTTCCAATCTGAATTCACCAACATTTGTTTCCTCAATCCTCTCGCACCTGCATTCCAAATTGTCTCTTTCTCCTTTTGTGTTAGGTCTAGCCTGTAGATTCTTTTTATTATCAGCTCCTTTTGTTTTGCCCCCACTTTTTTTGTGGGCTTTGCTACTACACTTCCTGATGTAGGAATACCAAACACCCTCCAAAAATCGTTGGGTTGAAATGGAATGGTGACTGGATAGCCCATATAGTCGATGGTGCTCTTATGTGCATACTGATTGTAGTTTTTAACTATTGCTTTCATATAATTTTCAAAACCTGCGGAATTGAAGAAAAGGCATTGTGTCACTTTATCTACCTGAGCAAGGGTTAATGCTCTCTTGATTGGATAGTGTGCAACTGTTTCCTGCCACCATGCTTTGCATTCACTGCTTGTGAGACTCTCCCATGTCATAGTATCAACAGTGATGTTGTCGCTTTGGCCTTTGTCCATTTTTCCTCCTACAACCTTGGCCTCGTACACCAACTTTTTGCCTTTCCCACTGTCGCCAGCATCCATCTTTCTCAACTTGAGGAAATGAAAAAGTTTGGTTTTGATTTTTATTGGTATTAAATAGCCCCAATCAATGGATGGTATGGCTTGAACTTTTTTAATTTGGTCCCGTCCTATAGAGTGTTGTACAAACGTGCTCGTCTAATTGCTTCTCGAGTTTCTTCCAAATTGTACACTCCAAATGGCTTTATTCTAAACTTGTACAGTAGTGTACAGATTTTCTCTACATACGAAATATCCTCCAAAATTTGCAAGCCGTACAAGTTTGTAATGTTTTCTCTAGGTTTCACTTTCTCCTTCATGCAATGCTCCTGTCGATGTGACTTTATCATACAAGTTCCCCTTGTCTTTACTTCGTACGGAGCACCATTTTAACCTTGCAAGTCGTACGAGCCTTCCTCTGTGTCATACGATGTGGTTTTTGTACGAGGTGTTTTCTCCAGAGAGTACACTAATGCCTTTAGTCAATCATAAGCCAATGCCTCTATTACATCACATGCCAATGTCTTCATTATATCGTACGCCAATGCCTCATTATATCGTACGCCAATGCCTCAAACAACTGACCCTTCTTTTTCACTTTTGGCGATTTTCAAACGCTTTGACTTTTCCTTTATAGGTTTTTTCGTACGATATATGGTTTTCTTTGTGACAATATACTGCTCACACAGATTCTCCTTTCTTGGGCGTACGATGTTGCACTGAGAGTGCTCTTGACCTTCTAGCTCGGTTCCACATGTTAAACTGTAAGGTTGCACCTACTCCCTTTCTATCAGGAGTCAAACTTGAGGCCAAGTGTTCTTCTCCACTAGTTGATGCCACTTTGTATCGTCAACTTGTTGGGAGCCTCATCTACTTGACTCACACACGCCCTGATATTTCTTTTGCGATTGGCATGGTTTCACGTTTCATGCAGGAACCACATGAGCTTCATTGGAAAGTTGCCAAACGCATCTTACATTACATACAGGGTACTCCACATTATGGGATTCAATATGCAGCAGGTACAGGACTCAACTTGGTTGGATATACAGATTTTGATTGGGCTATCGTAAGTCCACTTCTAGCTATAGCTTTCAGCTCAGTTTTGGCCCCATTTGTTGGCAGAGTAAGAAGCAACATGCTATTGCTCTCTTTGACTAAGGCTGAGTATCGAGGAGTTGTTAATGCTGCTATTGAGGCTATTTGGCTTCAGAATATTTTGATTGAGTTTGGCTTCACCATTCCACAGCCCACAGTCCTCCATTGTGACAATCAAAGGGCCATCCTGATCTCGAAGAATCTGATTCAACATCAACTAACCAAACACATCAAGATCCATAGGCACTACATCAAGGAGCTGATACAGGAGCAGGTCATTGATTTGCAGTATTGTCCTACAGTTGAGCAGTTTGCCAATATCTTCACAAAACCCTACACTGAGAGCAAGTATCACCATTTGTGAGCTCTCTTGGGGGTGTGAGATGTTTCTTCAGGGGGGGGTCACTTGACCTTCATTCTCTCTTATGGGAGGGGGAGGGCGAGGGCGAGGGGGAGGGGGAGGGGGACTTTTTCCTCACATGAGGTTTTGTCCTCATATTTTTTAGAGTAGTTTCTTGTATCCGATGGTGTTATAATGTTAATTTACCAAGATTGAAAACAATATTGAAAAATGGGGAGTCATTTCTAAATTTTCTGCTACTTAAGCCAATATTCAGAAAGCATAAAGCAACGAGTTCTACTATTAGTTCTACTTGTGTCTCAATTCAGAAAGAAAAAGAAAATAGCAACCACACCTTAAAATGAAGAGATTGAAAAATATACTAGTTATGTAATGTTTGGGACAAGTACAATGTTGAGAACATATTCTTGAAACAAAAATAGGAAGCAAATCACAATATAAATCCCAAATGCTTAATGGTTCCAAAATCTATACACTCATTGTATTAGTGAAAATAATATCACAACAAGATGTAACAGACCCTTCAACTAATAGATTGTACTTTCCCTTGTCTTGGTTAATGACTGCACGCTCCACTGTGGAAATACCCTGAAATTAAATAATGAAAAGAAATCATAATAATTCAAAGATAAAACAAAGAAATTGCAATTGATTGCAAAGACATTAAGCATCATTGAGCAAAACATATAATTTTTTTCAAAATCCATAAATTTAAATACAAATATAATGAGCACTCAATTGCATGTCTTTCACTGACCTTCACAACCACCTTTGTAAGCATTTTTCTTAATGATTGCATGGAAAAATGAAGTTTCATTCTATCTGCTTCAGGAGGAAAAATCAACAGTTTCTCATGGTCTAAAACCCGAAGGTGCTGCAAAATTTCTCAAATTAGAATCTGAAATAAAAATTCATATTACTAATCTTAAACGTACACATTTAAAAATCTAATTTTTGATCAGCGATTATGAAATACAATAAGCTCCCATTAATTTATCCTAGATACATTCCATTGTAAAGAGATGTTAATCAGGCACAAACCTGCTGCTTTAATTTTAGTTTTGGAGCTCTCAAAACAGATTCGGCCACAGTAGATGCATTAATGTCAAGCTGAAGAGAGTCGATTCTCTTCATATCTAGCTTAACAGACAAAAATGCCTGTCCAGACCTTAATACTATCTTTATACTCTTAGCAACCTATATCAAACACGTTTTGATCAATCAGAATGTTTCTTAATACATGGACATTGTATCACACTAAATAGCGATTTTACATTTCTATAGAGTTCTATTAGTAACATATGATAAATAATAAATGAGCAAAGCACAATAAAAGAACTTTGAATGCCTATCATAAGGATTTTGTGTTATTTTAAATTAGAAAAAGGGAAACATTGATATTAGACTCTTCATCATTCAAAAGAAACATCCCACTTAATATAAAGAACTAAATTCGCCAGAACTTACTTATTCATCAATATAATCTAATAATTAGTGCATTGATATCCCAGGGAGTTTGTTCTTACCTAGCTGAATGTTAGTAAATCAAGCACATTATGTCTTGCTGCTAGAGGTGTACGAAGGGACCCTTGTGTTTCCTTAATGCAAGTGAAGAGAAATAAAGCACTAAAGCTTTTGCTATGATATAGATTACTGGATATTATTAACAACAAGATATTTAATTACATGGATTGTATTACCAAACATAACAACTTTTGGCATCGTATTAATTTGTAACTTGAGTTGGAAATTTATCATGTTAGCTGGGCAAGATCCACCAAGGGACTTATTATAGTCAATCCTACTCTGCTAAAACATATCTCTGTTCTCCCTGTATGTACTCTTGCTGATAGAACATGTATGTACCTGCAATCCAAGTAGTTTGGTGATCTTGACAAATAATAAGAAATACAGGGAGAGTTTGAAGAACTTGAAATCAAATTGAGCAATGGAATATTTTGTGTAACACTGTAATCCTTAATTTTTAAGTTAAATAATTTTAGTAATATTTATTGTCTATTTATTAATATTTAATATATTTAGATTTGTTAGCATTTTGTTGTCTTTTCAAAACAGCTCAAATTAGAGCAATATGTGAGGTCAAACCTGTCTTCAAATTATAAGGGGAACCTCCTTGGAAACTAAAACTAACCCTAAATGCTAAATGCTAAGCTATAGACAAGATTAACGATTTGAATTATTGACACTATGCACAGTTTCTCTTCAGGGTTTTGCAGTAGTGCAACAAATAAAATAAACTCTTTCCCTATCTTTTTGCCTTGGTAATGAGCACAAGACCTGAAACAATTCTTTCTCACAAACAAGATTTTATGGATTTTACGATGCGTAAATCAAATAAATTGAATATAACACCGCAACACCTACCTATCTACTAAAAGAAAAAACCAAAAAGCAGGTGCACACAAGATTTCAAAGGAATAATTGTTTTAACAAACAACAACACACAATTCCAAGGATAAAACTACTAAGTTGCATAAAAGCTCCAACCTAGGTAGGTAAATAATATCAACATAAAGCTCAACATTAATTACCTATTATAAATCTAACCCTTAAATATAAGATGGAACTATCACAAACACAGACATAAAAAAACATTCACTTGAACAATAATTTCAGCAGCATCAATGTAGCATCAACTATAGGTGATAATTAGAGCTCTAGTTAAATTAAATAACTCTAATTATCACTCATGGATGTTGCGATGAATCCGAAGTCAAAGCCCAATCCATCCGCATATAAAGAGGTTCAAGAAAAGTGGAAGACTCAAAATGAGGAAGCTCTTGGCCTCATAAGCATTTCCATGTCTCCCGAACTTTCTGTACATAATGGGAATTGTGTGAAAGCATATGAAGTATGGGAGATTCTCAAAACTATCTATGACAGTTCAAATGAGTCTAGCAGGAAACCTAATTTAGTAGGAAACCTAATCTTAAGCATATCCTATGATAGTTCAAAGCATATCCTGAAGAGGCTTGGTCTACTAGGAAACCTAATCTTAAGCATTTAAGAATCTTTGACTCAATTGCTTATATTCATAAACCTAAAGAAAAAAAGCAAAACTTAAATTCTAAATCTTCTTATCATATTTTTGTTGAGTATGATGAACATTCTAACGCTTATAGAGTTTATAATCCTATCACTAACAAAGTTAAAGTTGTTAGAGATGTATGTATTGCTGAAAATGGTGTTCATGATTGTTTTAAAGTGCATAACAATGAATCTTCTCAAAATAAAGTTGTTATTGAAGACAATCCTCCTTCTATAAACCCTCCTAATGTGTCTCTTAGTCAAAGTGATAGTGAAAATGATCATGTTGAACCGATGATACTCCTACCCCTAAAGAAAGCCTAAGTGGTTTAAAAAAAATATGCAAGAAAGTGAGGATATTTTAAATAGAACGAATCAATCTAAGGCTAGGAGAGCAAACTATTGCAATTATGCTTTGATGTTTAAAGTTATGGACACAAATGATCCTCAAACTTATGAAACAAGTTAAAAATCAACCTCATTGGGAAAAGGCTATGAAAGAAGAATATAACACATTAATTGCAAATCAAAGTTGGGATTTAGTTCCTTTACCTCAAGGCAAGAATCTTGTTTTATGCAAATGCTTGTATAAAACTAAGTTCAATGCAAATAATGATGTTAACGAGTTTAAGGCTAGATTATTTGCTAGAGGCTTCTCCCAAGTGGAAGGCCTAGATTATATATTTGCTCCAATAGCTAAAATGCTAACTATTAAATTAATTCTTGCTTTAGCTTCTCATATGCATTGGCCTATTCATCAAATGGATGTTAATAGTGCATTCTTAAATGGTGATTTACATGAAGAAATTTATATGTCTCAACCTTTGGGATTCATTATGAAGGTAATGAACACCTTGCTTGCAAATTAAAGAAATCAATTTATGGTTTAAAACAATCTCCTAGAGAATGGTATTCTAAAACTAATACTTTCTTTACGTCTCAAGGTTTCATTAGAAGTAAAAATGATCCAAATTTATATATTCAACATAGTGAAAATTATTATAGATCTTCATATCATTAGTAGCTAAATATATTCAGAGGATCTGCATCATCATCAGAGTCTGCCTATAAATAGTAGCTAAATATATATATAATCCAATTGTTATATATTCCTCAGCCTTGAGTTGGAAAAATCCCTCTAAATTTATGAGCAACAATTTAGAACCTGTGGCGTCGAGCAGGAAAGGCAAAGGGACGAGTTTTTTGAATTCTGCTGGTGAGAAGGGCGATGGCAAGGCAGACTCTAATGATGATGTGGATCCTAACGATGTTGATGACTTTCTTGATGTCCTTCTGGGTTTCTTCCTACCGATCATTAGGGGGACACTTTGTAGGCACTTCTCTTGCTCTGTTGGCATTCGCTTTGACTCTGCTGTGCAACCTGAGTCTTTGTTGGTCCATCTTGATCCTGCCTGGCACTTGCTTCAGGGAGGGATCATCATTGCTTCTCCGGAGATTGGATCTGTTGCTGTGAAGTTATCCTCCTCTTCCTGTGTGGGTTGTTTACTCGCTACGGGTACAATGACGTACAGAGTAAACGGAAATATAAAATAACATTGATAGCATATAATAATCACATGGCAATTGCACAGAACATAGATGTATTGCTTTATTCAGTATTCGCCATTTACATCATAATGTGTCCAGACAGAACATAGCATAGCAT